>RJVU01050431.1:512254-533335 GCA_003731715.1 Anabarilius grahami | reverse complement strand
GTTCCGCCTCGCGAAGAGGGGAGAAGCGATTCCGTGTGGACACATCGAAGACCGGGGGCGGCGGCGGAGGAGAGGTCCTGGTCCGAGGCCTGGCTCGCGCCTTCCGCTGCTGAAGAACCCAAGGTCCCGGGTGAGACGGCGCCGGAGTGAACGAGGGCTGGGATGAACGCGTTCTGTGTGCTCGGGTCCTGTGCAGAGAAACACACGGCGTAGAGGAAGCAGGAGTGTTAATATCGCGCTGCAAACTTACCGAGGATTGCAGAGCGTCAGCACGCGATGACTCCAGTGCTGTCTGCCGCTCGCGTAACTCGGCCTGCTTCTCGAGAAGGATCCGAATCTGTCGATCCACGTCCTCCAGTTCCAACTGCACCACATGCAGCTCAAACGTGTCCTCGCCTGCACACAAAGGTAGAGAAACATCCGATACACTCGCCATTAGAACAGACGAACAATAATATATTAAGAGAAGAGTACAAACGCTAGTGACCACGCCGCTATTGCTATCGGGCTAAAGCTAGTAGCGAATGTTCGGGAAGTCGGATAAAACTAGCGATATCAAGGTAATCCGAGTGTTTTTTTGTGTAAAATATTGTTGGGGATGTGTTCCCCCGCCGAAAAAGAAAGAGTGATATGTTATAAGTTTGATTTTAAGAGACAAAAACAAGCGATTAGGAATCAGCTCGACAGAGCTCTAGCTCAAACAACCGTACAGTCTGACGACCAATAGTCAGTCAATATACCAATATATATATAAGAATAAATAAAATTTTACTTACCAACCGAAGTAGGCTACTGAATAATATAAGGTAACTACATGGGTTAAAGTTAGGTTAAAGTGTTAGTTTACCCAAAAATGAAAATTACCCCATGATTTACTCACCCCAGGCCACAATAGGTATATGTGACTTTCTTCTTTCAGACGATTACAATCGGAGTTATATTAAATAATGTCCTGGCTCGTCGAAGCTTTATGATGACAGTAAATAGAGGATGAGATTTTGAAGCCCAAAAAAGTGCAACCATCCATCATTAAAGATAACCACACATCTTTGGGGGGTTAATAAAGGCCTTCTGAAGCGAAGCAATGTGTTCGTGTAAACTTTAAAAACTAAAATAACTAGCTTCTGACAGACAGCCTTATGCATAGATTTATGGCGAAAGAGTGAACTCTGACCCGACGCATGACGTATTGATGAATGCAGAAGCGCAAAGGATAGAGCAAAACAAAACACCGGTCACGAATTAGAAGTCTAAAATGAGAATTTTAAAAAAGTTAAGAGAAGAGAAGAGGAGCTTGAGTTTGTTGCACAGCCCTATTTGTTTGAACAGCGAGAGACGTCAAAGCTTACACTACTCCTACATCGCGTCAGGGGTTACTCTTTTGGCATAAATCGATGTGTGTACGGCCGTCTGCTGGAAGCCAGTTATTTAAGTTTTTAAATATGGATATTTTTCTTACAAAAATGCTTTGCTTCACTTCAGAAGGCTTTATTAACACTCCAGAGCCGTGAGGTTATCTTTTATGATGGATATTCACTGCCATTATAAAGCTTGGACGAGCCAGGACATTATTTAATATATCTCTGATTGTATTTGTCTGAAAGAAGAAAGTTATATACACCTAGGATGGCTTGAGGAAGAGTAAATCAAGGGTAATTTTCATTTTTGGGTAAGTTATCCCTTCAAGGTGTAGGTTCAGAGTTACTACCTAGTTATAACCCAGTTAGTGTTACTACTACAATAAGTATAGTATGCAAAACAGAATAAAGTGCTAACAAAACTGTCTTGATTAATTGTTGGTAGTAGAGGTTTAAGAAAAGTGGCTAAGCAAGTCAAGTACCTCTAATATCAACTTCTATCTTCTTTTCAAGGAGACACACACACATACACACACACACTTTTTCTCTGATAAATTGTTTGTAACTCTTTAGATTAGGGAACACTATTCACTATTAACTAGTTATTACTACTACTTATTTGCATGCATATTACTTACATATTGGCTGATTATTAGTACTTATAAAGCACATATCAATGCCTTTTTCTGCATGACCTTATTTTACATCCCTTAACCTACCCTGGTTATTTCTAAGGCTTTTAAAAATAAAATCACACAATTTCCACAAGGACGTTTTAATTAAACAATATTATGAATTCTTATAAGACTGTAAACCTCAATGCTTATATTTTGTCGAAACACAGCAATAGGGACAAGTAGGCTAAGTGTAGCCATGCAACCTTTCTTCAGTCCTTCAAACCCCTCAGACACTGATACAGTCTGTCATATGTTCTATTCAGGGAGAGATGGTTTATTCTAGTATATTATTCATATAAATTATTGTAAGTTAATTGTTTAAAAAGGGCATATTCTTTGCATTATCAAAGCATTACTTTGCAATAATGCATGGTGTCCACTACAGTGGACAAATGTGTAATTCTCTCAAAATACATAATTTTAGACAGGAAAAGAAAAGAATTGGAATGATTATGTTCTTGTTTTTAATATAAATTAAGATATGTTTTCCTTTATGATTGAATCAAATATGATTTAATTAAAATTTGATAACATACTGTAATATACTGTATATCAAATAATTGATTAATTCTGATTTATTAATTTAACTACTATTATATTAATGTTATTATAATATTATTATATAAGGCTTTTTTTGTTTACTTTTGAGTGATAAACAATTTTGTATTGTGATGGGTCACACATGTCCTATTTAAAATCTGAGTACTGAAGTAAAAATAGCTGAGAGCCACTGGAATAAGTGTCAAACTGTGCAGTAAAGACATCAGTTTCCATAACATCAAAATGTGCATCCTATGGCCCATGGCCAAAGAGGGATGGACTCTTATTGGTATAGGGAGGAGGAAACTCAGTTGCTGTGGAGCTGTGTGCAGATGTGTAATTAGTATGGTCTGACCTCTGGAGATCCCCCGGTCCCCTTGAGTGACAATGTCACAATCTGTATCCTGTGAGAATACCTTGCTGCTCTCGGTTCTGCGTCAAGCTTGCGCAAATACACAACCTCATTCATATACACAGACAGTGGAATTGCGCCTGTCGCTACGTGGGTCAAACAGAGCCAGCCCACTCAGAGCCCTATTTAAGGGCCTCTCTTGCACAGTGCAGCGAAGTTTCAGACACACACTTGTTCTGCAGTCAGCGTGTGTTCACCATCTCTCTCTCCTCCTCTCTGCCAGAGTTTCACCTGAAGGTATGATCTCAATTTTGTTCTTAGTTTTGAATGTGGAGTGCTGCATGCTTAAACCGGCTGTTGTGTTTACTGTGTGAAATCATGTTTTTTTTTGTTTTTTTTAACAAGTGTAAAATATATTGTAAAATATTTAAAATGTGTGCTCATGATGCATGTCCTAAAATTGTAATATTTAATTTGTAGATTTTAATGAAAACAAAGAAGATATGAAGTGATCGAATGAGATTCACTGGTGATGCAGTTTCTAGTTTGCTGTAATTATTGAGAAATTTAATCCATTTTCAAATCCTATTGCTGTTGCTGATGCTTCTTGGCTCGAATCCAGTTAGGGATATTTTTTCCTCTCCAAAAAAAAGAAAAGAAAAAAAAAAGGCAAAGAAAAAAAGGCAAATTTTGGAACCCAGAAACAAATTAGACAGACCTCTTGGTGAAATGGGTTTTATTTGAACCTTGTGTACTGAACAGAAAAACATGAAGAGTTTAGATCTGCCCAGATTACAAATTTTATTTAGTCCATCTACCTGGTGTTAAATACAAATGTATTTACACTCTTTGTCCATAACCGTGCAGGACTTAGTATCTTTGAGTTGAGGAAGGATGGACCATTTTATTTTAGCAATCATTATTATTTAGTTTGGTGGTGAATTTTAATGTTTGATTTCTGAGGTAAAATCATTAGAAAGCAGCTAGTCTTACCGTAAAAATGTATTTAATAGGATTAAAAAGCAATATTAAAGTTCTAACATCTACGTGTATGTTTCAGCTATGAACACTGGAATCTGTGTGTGCGTGCTGCTGGCTGCCCTCTCCACCAGCAGTTGCATTTCTCTCCATACACAATCAGAAGATGGGGTTCAGTCTGATCTCGGTACCATAGTGGAACACACACGGCACACCCGTGCAGCACCCTCCAGTGGACAACTGAGCCTGCTGTCTAAACAAGAGGATGAGGAAGAACCCCGCAGCAGCTTGACTGAACTACTGGCTAGAATCATCTCCACCAAAGGTGGAATTCTTCTTTCAGATTATTTATTTATAGAACTTCTTATCAACCATTCGTCCTGCATATAAACAATGATAATGCCATTTAAAAGAGCACTCACAGCTATTAATTTTGGCCAATTATAGCAACATTATATAACAACATTTGTCCTTGTCCTTCCATGCAGGTACATACCGCAGAAGTTCCTCTCCGAATAGCAGGTCCATGGGCTCCACTCACAGAATAAAGGACAGAGATTACCTGGGATGGATGGATTTTGGCCGACGGAGCGCAGAGGAGTATGAATACTCCTCATAAGACCCATTCAACCATTCAACCACTTACATGAATCAACCTGATTAGCCAATCATCTGTACAGAGTCACCCATTTCAATGTCAATCAATCACAGTCTGAGCTCGGTCTGATGTAAATTTGTTTGTACTATGGAGATGATGCAATATATGAATACATGTGTCCATCTATATAAGTTTATTTTGCAGAAAAAAACGAGTGAGAATGTAGTCTCTACTGCTTTTATTCTCGTAACTCATGTATATATGATTTTGTCCTATGACATATCACAGATGTCTATGAATAAATCATTGCCTTAACTCACTCATCCGAACTCTCATGGCTCTTGTAATTAATTGTGTTGTGTACTGTGAACATACTTAAAAGGGGGGAAAAAAGAAAAAAAAATCTTGAGGCAGAGAAATATCAAATTTAAATCAGTATAATGTGCTTTTTTTTAACATTAAACAACAGCAACAAATAAAAATACAGAAAAACAACAAGAAAACTAAATAAGAAGCTGAGGCCATTCATCCATTGTAATGTTTCTTGATCAGTAATGACAGTCATATTAGCTTTTCTTAGCATGTATCTTTGATTCCCCATCTTAGCTGAATCCATCACAGCTCAGTAAAGCCATTTGTGTGCTGTTGAGGGACCAAGCTAACGGATTACTGTTAATGATCTTATTATGAAAGCTTTCTTTTATTTGCCCCCCCAAAGCTGAACGGCTAGCATTACAGCACTAGTGAGTAGCCTTCAAATCCAATTCTCTTCCCATTGCTCGAGGGACAGATTAGAGTTCAGGCAATAATACCCAGTTCTGCTGTAGAAGAGAACAGGGTGAGAAACAGAGAGATGCAGACAGTTAGATGGGGAGACGACATCCCATGGTTTATTGCGCAAAACACTTGAGTTAGCACATAATGGATGAATCGTAGGCTGATGATTGCGAGCAAATGAAGGGCTACACCAAACAAAAAGAGCCATTATGCCACAGGTGTGCCTTAGTGAAAGAGATTTAATTCTGTTAGACAATATAAAGTGAACCAATAAATGCTCGCTTACACACACAGTGCCAAACATGAAAAGGTTTGCAACCAGGGCAATTAAATGTGTTCTGGCAATGTAGATACATTGTCTGTGCCAACTAGCCAATTCTCTTATTTTCCCCATCCCTCATACATAGAAGCATGCATCTTTGAAGTGTTTTTCACTGACTCAACTTGTATCAGCTGACTGACACTAAAGAGTTTGGGTTTGCCTTATTGAACACAGGTAAGGTAACCTTAAAATACTCTTGGTGAATAAAACAAGCCCTACAGAGTAGTATATGTTTAGCAGCTAGATTGGCACTAAAATGGCACTTACTTTATCTACTATGTCTTGTCTATCATCTTCAAATTTTCTGTATTATATAACAGCATATTAGATAAAACTAAGGAAAGACCTGATGTAATTAAATTACAATTCACTTACTCTTTTGACCCAATGACTTAATTTATTTGAATGAATTATGATGACTCTTATGATGGATAATGATGACCGAATGCTGTCATGTCTGTTTTGGTTTTGCTTCACGTCCATGTTTTCATGTCTTTTATTTTGAAGTTTTCCAATTGTCATGTTACTGGTTTGTCATGTGATTTCCCTGACCCCATCATGTGATCCTGTCATGTGCTTACCCTTTTCATGTGTCTTATTTTCATTGGTTCTTTGTTCCTTGTGTCACTTTCTGATTGGTTCATTGCGCCTCCGGTGGACTAATCAAACATGATTTTGGTGGTTCCTAGTCCAGGGATCCCAAGTCCGGTGATCCTGGAGGTCCTCCCACTATCCATGGTGGGAGGAGCTTTTCTTATATTCAACTGTCTATATCAGTGGCATCCAATCCTGCACCTGGATGGCCACTGTCCTGCAATGTTTAGCTCCAACCCTAATTAAACACACCTGAACCAGCTAATCGAGGTCTTACTATACTAGAAACTTCCAGGCAGGTGTGTTAAGGCAAGTTGGAGATAAACTCTACAAGACAATGGCCCTCAAGGACTGAGTTTTGAAAACCTGGGTCTATATATACATGATGTCATAGGTCAGTTTCAAGTGATTGTATATTTATTATTTGCATCTCAAAATTTTTTAGTTCTAAAAGTATTTATGTTAAGGTCATTTTATATTTTTATTAACCTAATAAATTAATTATATAAGACTATATTACCAGGGCACTACAAATGAACTGGTTATATGCCTTTGTTTTGTTATTCAAATTGGTATTATAACTTATAGCCTAAGGTATTTCTTATCCTGCAGACATCAACAAAATGGTTAAACTCTAAACCAACAAGAGTTTAAAATAGACTCCCTTTCCTCTCTCTCTCTCTCTCTTTCTCTCTCTCATACGCACGCACACACACACACACACACACACAAAACATTTTGTAGTCCAGATGTATTTATCTTATCTTATTATTTTTATATTTTTATAAACCTAAATATTAAACTAATTATATAAAAACAGTTTTAAGTGCACTATAAATGAACTCAGTTGCGGTTACGGCTCCAATACCTCAAGAGAGGTGGGGTTCCCGTGTCACTACCTTGATATAGTTCTCATCCTGGTGGACACCAGGTGAGTGCTACTTCAGGCAGTCGCATGGATGACCGGAGGATCACGGTGAGGAACCAACCATCGGTTCCTCCCACCTCTTGCACTCCGCAGCCAGTGGAGCTGCTGGTGGAGCGTGGTGGACCATCTTCACGATGTGTACCAGCCGATTCCTTCAGTGCTCCCCCGATGACCAGATGTCAATTGCTGCATCGGAAAGTGAGCCAGATCTCTCGGGTGATGATGATTCAGCTCCGTTGCCTCCTTCGGGAACGGTAGCGTTGTCCGAGTCAGACCCTGAGTTGATGGCTAAGCTTGCCCGGACCCGTGTGGAATCCTTCACCATGTCCCGAGCCTTCTCGGTTGGACGATTGGTTTCTCGATTTTTGACGATTGGTGCCTTTCTTTCCGGAAGTGCATGAGGTTCTCACCAGGTCGTGGATGACACCTTTTACTGACAGAAACCGGCCCAGTTTCTCCTCCCCCCTCAAACTGGGGCGGCTAAGGGGTACACAGGGATCCCCCGGTGGAGCAGTCGGTTGCAGTGCAGTTGCATTCAAATACCGCCTCCAAAAGGACAGTTTCCTCTATCTCTAGGTCCAAAGAGGGCATGGAGAGCAGTGGGTGGCGAAGAGCCTCACCACTGTCATCTTCCTCTTCTGTCGGCAGTTGGCAGCATTGGGCGGTTCGAGAACATGAATAAGTTTACTCATGCACCCTCTGCCCAACCGTGGAACCAGGTAGGTGTTGCACTGCACACCCTGCTGCGGGCCGCCTCGAAGAGAGAGGCCCCTAAGCCAGGTTCCTGTGTTCCACCTCGCTCATCTGTGGTTCCCTTGGTTCAGCTAGCACAGTCTCTGAGAGCATGGCTAGGACTCCCCAGTCCGTCTCGCTGGCTCCTTCGGACCATCAGATTCGGCTATGCAATTCAGTTCAAGTTTTGAACCGAGTTCTGAGATAGGCGGGGCAGCACAGCACTCCCCGGATGAAAATCACACCGGCCTATCATTAAACTTTCAGCCCGTGGTCAGACTCTTCATTGTTTCGGGCAGGAGGGCCCCTAGAACAGGTGTCCAGGCATGCTGTGGTGCACACAGATGCCTCTGCCACCGGCTGGGGTGCCACGTACAACAGGCTGTTTCAGGGGGTTTGGACGGGACCCCATCTGCATTGGCACATCAATTGCCTTGAGTTGATGTCAGTACATCTTGCACCTAAAAACTCTCCTAAAAATAGCACCTCTACCCCCCTCCATACCCTCTTGGGACCTCACTTTGGTGCTCAAAGTGCTTCAGAGTGTCCCATTCGAGCCCTTGCAATCAGTCACAATCTAAAGATTCTTTCCATGAAGACTTTGCTTCTGGTTGCATTGGCCTCCATCAAGAGGGTAGGGGACATGCAGCTATTTTCGGTTGACGAATCGTGCCTAGAGTTTGGGCTGGCTGACTCCAGTGTCACACTGAGACCCTGGCCCGGCTATATGCCAAAGGTTCCTACCACTCGCTTCAAGGACCAGGTGGTGAACCTGCAAGCGCTGCCCCCGGAGGAGGAAGACCCAGCCCTAGCTTTGCTCAGTCCCATCCGTGCATTACGAATGTCCATTGACTGGACTCAAGCTTCAGGACCTCAGACCAGCTCTTTGTCTGTTACAGAGGCCAGCAGAAGGGAAAGGCTGTCTCCAAGCAGAGGATGGCCCACTGGATAGTGGACGTCATCACCTTGAAGTGTTGCATCCTCCTGGGCGCTGGCATGTGGCAACTCGCTGACAGATATTTGTAGAGCTATGGGCTGGGTGACACTGAACACATTCACTAGATTCTATAGCCTTCGTGTTGAGCCGGTATCCTCCTGTGTTCTCACCTCAATTGGGTAGTGGCACTGAGAGGCTCTGGCTTTGTGTCAGTTTGCTGTATCTAATATGCTTATATTGCTCCAGAGGGCAAACCCTGTTGAGTTCCTCCATCACCCTCGGCAACCAGGCGTGGCAGAGCATCCGGCGCTAGGCCTCTCATCCGCTGAATCCTTGAGAACCAGTGTTAGGCTGGGTGCCCATATGTTGTGACCCTGCGGGGATCCCATGTGTGTATTTCCACGGTTCAGCTCCTATCGGAAGCCTGTGTCTTTCCAGGCCTGCTCTGCCGTCTCTGCCGTTGTACTCCTCCTATGGGTGAGAGCCACCTCAGAGACTTCCATATGCACGGCCCTACGAGGTCAGTCCATATGTATATTGCCACTCAGAACCTCCTGAGTGGCGGAAGTCCTGCACTACACCAGAAACTGCCTCTGCAGTGTTCCTTTTCCTATGGAAAGGGCACGCTTTCCCAGTGTTATCCAAGTTCACTGTGTGGGCAGTAATCGCCTTCTCTGTGTAAGCCCTGTCCCACCACCCTAGGCTTACGCAGGGCACTAGAAGGGACAGCACCTATGCCGTTTTGGTAGGTATCCCAATTAGTTGATCATCGACGAGACGTCGAGAGTGACCAAGTGAAAGGGAACGTCTCGGTTACATATGTAACCCTTGTTCCCTGAAGGAGGGAACGGAGATGTCTCGTCCCGTCACCATAGGTGCTGGGCCACCTCCGGGTTACTTGCTCGGCTCCTCAGTGAAAACCTGATATGCGCTTGCACCTGCTGCTCAGAGCAGCTGTATGCAATTATCACATGCCAATGTGCATTGGCTCATTTAGTTTACGCAGATTGGTCTCTCTAAGCGAGATCCCAATTTGTCTGTCATCTATGAAACGTCTCCGTTCCCTCCTTCAGGGAACGAGGGTTATATACGTAACCGAGCCATTCAAGAGTAAGAGGAAACTGCATTTATGGTGGTTTTGGGTTGAACTCATCCTTCTCCTCCTCAGTAGGTTTAGAGTTGGCCACTGGTGAAATAAAAAATAAGGAAATCAGTGATTGGTTGAGTCCAGCCTTCTCATCTTTTGTTGGTTTAGCATTAGCTACAGGTGAAGTAAATAAAAAAATCATTATTAGAAAATGTGTGGCATTAATTTACTGTCTAATTTACTCCTGAACTCAGCCTTTTCTTCTTCAGTTGGTTTAGATTTGGCTACTGAAATAGTAAAAAAAGAAAGACAAGGAAACTTATTAAATGACAGTTATTGAAGATAATTTACTGCCTAAATCGGTTAATTCAACTGATAACTTGAATAACTAGTTATAAAAATGTAAAAATTACAGTGTTCATCATTCAGTATTCTAAATAGTGATTAAGGCAGCTTCACTTTTCTGAGCCTTTTTTTTGTTTTTTTTTTTGTTACTTTTAACCAACTTGTCAAGATGATTTTTAGTGGATGCATGAAGTCAGCCAAGTCTTTAAAATATACTTGCATTGTATGACAATGATAAAAAATTACTCTTAATGTTATTATCTCACCTTGCATGTTTGGAAACCAGGCCTGACACTTCCTGCTGAACTTATTCTTCTCTTCAGCTGATGGTTTTACTAGTGCTAATGCAGAAAACATTATGTGCAAATTATTCACTGGCTAAATAAAATATACTTTAAAATGTTGTAAAATATACACAGATAATTCTTATTTACTTTAATTTTTGGTGTTCTTACCATGAAAATTCAGAAACAAGTTCTCTAGTTTCTCTTGAAACAGAGAACGGCTCCTTTTAATATCCCCTTTTAACTTTATCCGTCACTTGATCAGTTGGGGTAATAAAAATCACAGTGAATGTATTTGACTTTCTACTCAAATATCAACTCCATATCAGTTGTCTTCTAGCTTTCGATCAACTCCTAACATGCTACACAGAATCGCAGTTTGTTGTGCTACAATGACATCATAATGTCTATGAACATTTCACAGAATCCTGACAATAGTCGTCTGCATCTCTCCCAAACCTTCATGCACATTTATATTATTCAAATTATATAACGCCTAGCCCACCCCATCAAACTGTCTAGTGCCCCCACCCGCTCTATTTTAATGACATGGACCTTCCATTGACTTATTATTTTCTGTCCTATAAACCTAAAAAAATAAATAAAAGTTCACTTAGACAACTGTATTAGGAATTTGTGCATTATTTTAAAGTTCCCAGCATGGTTTGCATATAGGACTGGAAGGAGAGAGTTAATCTTGAGTGGTCTGACATGTGGATGGGTGGTTGTTATCATGAAATAAAGTATTTCTAAGTATTGCTAAAGTATTCCAAAGAGTCATGTAATACACTGTAGGATGCAGGTGGTATTTTAATTTAGTGGATAATCAACCAATTCCTTCTCAGCCAATAGGAAAACTGAACAAAACGTGTGCAGTTGAACAGCCAAAAACACAACTACAACCCATGCTTGTTAATTTCTCTCACTCATCAACAGTGAATATTTTTATAATGTAGGGGGTGCTTTCAGATTCTAAAGAAAAATTGCACAGAAAGTTAAGTATGGTTTCTTTGCAGAACAAAAAAGGAATTTTCCAATCCAAATTTTTTCATTTTTCAAATGCTTTACTTGACGAGACCTAACCACCAGTGGGTTAGATCAAATTGGGAAACAAGGTTGAAAACACCCATCGTGGTTTGAAAACCCTATTGACTAGGGAACGCCCACTAGTGTTCCACAAAGGTATCCTGAGAAAATATGAGACTCTGAATTGTAGAATGAATCATCATTTTTAAAATTTTATTTGCTTTGTTGTTGTATTGTATTGTATTGATGAAAAAGAGAGAGAAAGCACAAATAAAGCATATATATTCGGATAATTTTTATAATTGTTTAGGAGCATACTATACAGTAGATAAACTCAAGGCTATTTTTGATGAAGGACAAAATATTTTCTGAAGCCATATGATTGCTTTGTGTGAGTGACCAAAAAAGACCCAAATTTAAAGGACAACTTTGCAGATTTCCAACCAGCTTTGTATTGTTACTATGTCGATGTAAATGAACAACGAGTACTCCATTCTCCATGTTACCTGCAGATATCCCTTTTATTTGTCTTTTATTTTTATTTGTCAGCAAAAGTCTTTTTGACAGCCGGGTCCAGATAACACATTTTGCATCATCCAGCTGACTTTTTCTAACAAATAAACAGGGATATCTGGGTGCAGGTAATATTTGACCATAACAGTCAAATCCCACACTCCCATGAGAGTCGTGGGAGTGGGCAGTTGCTGCAGTGCTTTTTTGGTGTGGTTTGCTTGCCATGATTCTCTGATTTGTGGAGCTTTGTTTTTTCTTTTTTGCATCATGGATTTTGACAGGAAATTCTGCTTACAAACAATTACTTAAAAAAGTAAGTTGAAATAATGCAGACTGATGGCTTCAAAAATACCATCATTGGAGGTCTATCTTAAAGGTTTCTAAATTAATGTTTGTAAAAAAACAAAACAAAAAACAGTTCCTCTATGTGGAAAATGAATGAGACATATATGCGTGTAATGATGGGTCAGCAGAATGGGGTTCCATTTGCAGCTTTTATTAAGAAAAGTACTAACACAGTCAAGGGCAAAGGCAAAGACGTAAACAGGGACCGGCAATGGTCGAGGCAGGCGGCAGACAGACAGAATCAGGATAGAGGCAGAGATCAGGGCAGGCGGCAAGCAAACACAGGTGTGAATGGGGAGCAGGTGTATTAAATTTGGTGTTATCGCTCTCACTCTCTCATACTGGTCACTGGAAGTTCAACATGGCACCTCATGGCAAAGAACTCTGAGGATTTGAAAAAAAGAATTGTTGCTCTACATAAAGATGGCGTAGGCTATAAGAAGACTGCCCTGAAAGACCCTGAACCTGGATTGCAGCACAGTGGCCAAGACCATACAGCGGTTTAACAGGACAGGTTCCACTCAGAACAGGCCTCGTCATGGTCGACCAAAGAAGTTGAGTGCACATGCACAGCATCATATCCAGAGATTATGTTTGAGAAATAGACGTATGAGTGCTGCCAGAGGTTGAAGGGGTTTGGGGTCAGCCTGTCAGTGCTCAGACCATACGCAGCACACTGCATCAAATTGGTCTGCATGGCTGTCGTCCCAGAAGGAAGCCTCTTCTAAAGATGATGCACAAGAAAGCCTGCAAACAGTTTGCTTAAGACAAGCAGACTAAGGACATGGATTACTGGAACCATGTCCTGTGGTCTGATGAGACCAAGATAAACTTATTTGGTTCAGATGGTGTCAAGCGTGTGTGGCGGCAACCAGGTGAGGAGTACAAAGACAAGTGTGTCTTGCCTACAGTCAAGCATGGTGGTGGGAGTGTCATGGTCTGGGGCTGCATGAGTGCTGCCGACACTAGGGAGCTACAGTTCATTGAGGGAACCATGAATGAGCAGAGCATGATCCCCTCCCTTCGGAGACTGGGCCGCAGGGTAGTATTCCAACATGATAACGACCCCAAACACACCTCCAAGACAACCACTGCCTTGCTAAAGAAGCTGAGGGTAAAGGTGATGGACTGGCCAAGCATGTCTCCAGGACTAAACCCTATTGAGCATCTGTGGGGCATCCTCAAACAGAAGGTGGAGGAGCGCAAGGTCTATAACATCCACCAGCTCCATGATGTCGTTATGGAGGAGTGGAAGAGGACTCCAGTGGCAACCTGTGAAGCTCTGGTGAACTCCATGCCCAAGAGGGTTAAGGCAGTGCTGGAAAATAATGGTGGCCACACAAAATATTGACACTTTGGGCCCAATTTGGACATTTTCACTTAGGGGTGTACTCACTTTTGTGGCCAACGGTTTAGACATTAATGGCTGTGTGTTGACTTATTTTGAGGGGACAGCAAATTTACACTGTCATACAAGCTGTACACTCACTACTTTACATTGTAGCAAAGTGTCATTTCTTCAGTGTTGTCACATGAAAAGATATAATAAAATATTCACAGAAATGTAAGGGGTGTACTCACTTCTGTGAGATACTGTATTTGTGATTTCACAATAACTTGCAGAGTGTTTCTATGGAAACCCTCTTCAACTAGAGAATGTCATCTGAATATCATCACATTGTTAGTAAATAGCTGGTGTTCTTCAACACCAAGTGGCCTGTTGATCAGTCAGCTGTGGTCTGGTCACAAGCATCTCACTCTATGTAAATTTGCAAGACAAGGGCCCTAAAGGGTTTCTGTTTCTCAAGATCAAACAATGACAAATTCAGAAACGTGAACTGGCATATTTTGGACTTAAACACACTCAGTGTTTGGCCTACACAATATGGATATGTAGTTGCTGGGCTGATATGTAGATTGTAGGGACCAGAATTTATAACTGAATCAGCTGTGTTACTGAATCCAGGTGGTAGGGACAATTTAATTCATTTGGTGTTTCAAACACAAATGTAGAGCTGTTCTGAATGCTCAATGTTGGTGAAACACTCCCTCTTGTGCTCAACAAGGCTAGTGCATGTCATGCTTTCTAAAGAATGTTGAGAATGGACATATACTTGAACAAAGACCTGATAACATCAAAATAAGACAACAGACACTAAATTATCGCAACTGGTTTATTGATCCTGCAAAGGGGAGTTTCTAAAATTCATGAACAAAAACTCTTTTCACCAGTTGTCATTGCTTTTCCATTTTCTTCCCCCCTCAAGTTTATTTTTTTTTGCTTTTTTTATATAAAAAGTTAGCATGTTTAAATTCTTTGCATATTTACCATTTACAATATACAAGTAAAATGTCCTTTCTGATGAAATAAACACCACTGAAATCAATGATCAGTCATGGCAAATTCCTCTGAAACACATTCAACAAAGGTCATGCTATGATTAAATGTGCACACACACACATACGCACACATTTTCACGCAACACATTTGATTTGCCTTAACTAAAAGAAAAATACCTTTTCTTTAGAACAACTCATGCAGTTTCAACTGTATGTGCTTCCTTGACAATACATTAAATATAATATATCCTTTAAATATCTGCATTGTCAGGTAAAAATAAGTCAGTACATAACACATAGTTACAGCATTTATGCCAGTGCATACTGTGGCAGGTGAAGCCATTACGATACAGTCTGTCCAAAAAAAAAAAAAAAAAAAAAAAAATCAGGCACTATGAATTACTTCCTATTGCACCCTTGAAATCTTTAAAGCTCACAATACATACTTCACTTGCTTTACATACGACACATATCAGTCAGTAGGTTCCAAAACCACAGCAGATGTACAGTATTTTTTTCTTCGGTTTAACCTGACATGCTTTTGACCAATGAAATATGTTGTGCAATTTTCTCATCAAGTCTTCGATACTGCAATTCCACACGCCATGTACATCCACACACATACACTAATGTTGGTCTTCAACAAAAGGACATTAAAAGATGACTTAACATGAACATGATTGTGTTTCAAGTTCAAACCTGCTGCAATTTCTTTCTGCAGCACCTTCACAGCCCCGTGGTCTCGGTTTTTCTCTGCAGTACTTCAGTCAGTTCAGTCGACTTTTGAGGATGTACAGAGCAGAGAGTTAATGTGCTAATGTGCAAATTATCACCAATTCATGCCAATAGCGCCCTCTACTGAGAGTCGTATTACTGAACTGTGTTATTACACTGTAATTACCATTATATTATGCATTAATAAGCCATTTTAGACAAACATTACGCTACAGTTATTCAGTTGCCTGGGCTAGATGGAAAAGGCTTCTGTGAAGGTATTTGTACTTAGTAAAAGCAGATTTTCGGCACACTATAGGGGCTTGATAAAAAGCAATATGGCATGGCCTTTAAAAAGTGCCAAATCAGACCAAATAATAAATAAGAAATGACAAGACTTCATTTTTCACCAATGTCTGGGCTACCATTAGCATTAAGGTGCTATCAGTGCTCTTGCTAGCATCACAAAACGAACAAATCTTGAAATGTCACACCGGAAGACCAGATTTAGAAAAACAAAACATTTTCTTGCTCATCCTAGAGTAGTTTTTAAATTCAAAAAGTGCTTCAACTGGAAATCATTTTGGGGCATGAATTTTCTGCTCTGTTTGTATGCTACGTTTTCTCACAGCTAGCAAGTGCAAATTGTCACACAACGAAAAAAGCTTGGAATATGCCAAGCTATGTGACAATGCTGAATTAATTGTACTGTATATGTTGGTCAGGCGGAGAGAAATAGACAAAAAAGAGATTGTTATATCAACCGTTATAACAAAATAATCTATACAAATATCATCTTAATAACAGGCACTCGAGTTGTCGCAAGGATGATATACTGTATCAATGCAAATTTAAACAAATAAAAGGCAAAAGGGGACGACAGAGAGGCAACATTCACTTTTCATTGAGGCTAGTTTGTCTGGGTTGCCCATGGGCCAATAGCAGGTCCTCACTGGGAGGCCCTGGACCCTTCATAGCCATACTAGCCCCAACCATAGCTGGGTAACTGCGGTTTCTTCTCATCCCTGAGTTCAGCACTGGCAGTCCCCCGATAGGAGAGGTCACAACAGCGTGGGCTCCTAATGGCGGTCCTGGCCTTCCGATACCTGGGGCCAATGTTCTGGGAGCCATGCTAAACTTCTTTACCTTGTCCACAAGTCTCAGGTTCTGCACACTGACTTCAGTCTGACACTGCGTATCTGTTTGAGCCCTTTCGTCCGCCTCCCGCACTTCCTTTAGAATCGAGCTGGCTGGCCGTGAAGCCAGGAAGGTTTCGTAGGGGGGATCTGAGGGGCTGTAGTCTACAGGGAGTACAGGTCTGGCGGGTTTGGACTTGCTGGGGGAGTTTGGAGGGGTGGAAGGCAGCGTGTCCGGACACGTGTGTAAGGGGCTGGCAGTGTGTGATGAGTAGGGGTCTGGTGGAGGGGCTCGATCCGCCCGGTCCCAACTGAGAGGGTTATAGACAGCAGCAGATATACCTCTCTCCTGTAGGAGGCGCACAAGGCCCAGAGAGGTACTGGTGGTCTTGGTTGAGTCGCGGAGGTTGGTGAAACTCTCCGCCAGGCTGAGGCGACGAGGCGTGCAGGGGGTGGACACAGGGGTTGAGCGCAGACTGCTGTTGGACATCACGCAGGAGGCCAGTGATGGACCAGACAAGAGACTGAGAAAGAAACACTTCATTAGTTTGCATTATCTGGCTATATAAGCAACATGCCAAACTGTGTGAACATGATTAAACAAACTGAAATATTCAAGCCAATTCAGGAACATTTTGCTCACAAGAAAAAATTGGTTAGTGTGTTTGCAACGTTATTGGGACAGATAGGATGTTTTGATTGTGAGAGTTTAGGTTTTCTTTTGTATAGAATATAAAGTGAATATAAAACTAAAAGCCACGCTTAAATGGATAGTTCACCCCAAAATGAAAAATCTCTCATTTGCTCACGCTCACACTGTTCCAAAATTGTATGAAATTGTATGAGTTTCTTTCTTCTGTTGAACACAAAAGAAGATGTTTAAAGAATGTTGGTAATCAAATAGTTGACAGTAGCCATTGATTTCCATAGTAGGAAAAAAACATTCCTTGGACGTCAATGGCTACCATCAACTGTCTGGTTACCAACATTATTCTAAATATCTTCTTTTGTGTTCAACAGAAGAAAGAAACTCTTACAGGTTTGGAACGCAAGTAAATGATGACAAGTTTTTCATTTTTGGGTGAACTATCCCTTTAATACTATATGAATAAGGGCTCCATGATTTGGGCAGGATTTGATGTGAGCAGAATTTACTGTGAATCGAACCACTCTGAGAATAATGAGCTGCTCATGTGTAAGAACAGAGTCGTGCTTCACCTTGAAACATGCACTGCATATATAGTTTAATTAAATGACAGCCTTTGAGATTTGATTTTTACACTAAGCCATTTCACCATTTTAGTTTAATTTTAAATAATTGTGCAGCCCCAATATGAATTTAAAAGCATAAAAAGACTTTACAATATATCAAACCAATTGACATCTTCAAATAAATTATGCCTTGTCTCAGTGCTACCTTTACTTACTTTTATTGGTAACCACAGGTGTATTGAATAATTTTTGGCAAATACTCTTATCCAAAACAACTTGAATTAGTTTCAAAGTAAACATTTTTTATCAGTTCTTGCATTGACCTTGGCGTTAATAGTGCCTTGCTCCATACAGGAATGCCATTGATCTATTTTAAAATGATAATATTTAGATTAATATGTAATGCAATGGCATTGAGACATAATTTTGGTGGCAAATTCTTTTGATTACAGATTAACAGCCTGTTGACATCCAACCTCAGAATATTAATATATTGTTACGTTGCAGACAGTTTATATCATGGCTCTGTTAACATTCTGTCCTCACATGCACTCTGTACTTCACCATTGATTTACAGTACACTCACAGATTCAACCATAGATTTATACACAGTTTGTATTATCAATCATATCATACTGCATATAGCATCCCAAAAAAAGGTTCTGGTGTTAGTGAGAGAAACATCCTACAGGTCAGTTAGGATATTAAAGCGGTTTGTGTTTGGTTAGAGAATAGCATACTCCCATGACACAAGTTTTAATCAGGACTAGGCAGGTCATGCTATTCATCCTCACCCCCAGGGGGTGCTGCTCAGTGACTCTGCTTTAAGCCCGCCACCAGAACAACATGATAGAGAGCCGCCTCATCGTCCTCGTCATATGACCTGCAGTAGAAGCCAATCACACAGCTGTACAGTATGGCTGCTTTAGAGACAAGCTATTTGTCAGGCACCCTCAGATACAGATTACACGGTCGAAGATTTTGTATGCTGGATTTATATTGAATCTTTCTTGGAAAACCTGAATGATTTCAATAAATGTAAACTTTATTTTAAAGTCCCACATTTTGGTACCCTAAACCAAAGGGTTGCAATTAGGGTTGGGTATTGACACAAATTTCACAATTCGATTTTGATTCAATATTTATGGCAGTGTAGTTGTCAAAAGTGTCTGATATTATTCATGAAACAATAGTTGCTAGGATGGTATTATGAAAAGACCACACCATATTTACCTGGGTGTGACTCTGGTGAGTTCATCTGTAGGGTGCAGTATCCTGCAGGTGGTGAAAGTGTACGTGGAGCTGGTGTGAGACATACATTTACCAGGAAAATGCACTGGAGAGAGCAAGAGAGGAGAGACAAACATTAGTACACAACACCACAAACAAACTAATATAAACACACAGAGGAAATTAAAACTGCTTCAGGATCTGAGGAGACCTAATGCAATGTAATGTGGTATACTGCAAAAATCTGACAAATCTGTACAAATCATGAGTTTGTGGTGGTATGATTAATCCTAATGCAGTTTTAAATCGATTCACACAGCAGGAGAGAACAGTAGGAAAGAGGAAAGATCAAATGATGAAGTCCAATTATTATCAGCTGGCATTATGTTTCAATAATTCTCTGCAGAAAGAAACATTAATTGTCATTAAAGGAATAGTTCACCCCAAACGAAACAAAAGAAGAAAAAAAAACAAACAAAACAAAAACAAAACAAATATTCTCCTCCATACATCATTTGCAGTCCATTTCAGACTTTCAGCTGTAAACCCAAATAAGTTGGGTCAACTCAAAAAATTTGAGGTAAGCAGTTACATCAAATTTTTGAGTTATGATGTTCCCAATTTTAAGTAAGCAGAACTATCAAGTTTTATGTTTGTAGTACACATGTATGATAATTGCTCCTAACTTGAAGTACTGAGTTAGTTAACTCATACACTTTGATAGCAATTAAAATATTTAGTAAATTATTATTTTTTATTTTGAGGTCTTCCAAATCAAATGAGTTATTTACTTCACTGTAATCCCTAACACGTTAACAATAGCATGGTGTAACACTTATTGAACGAGTGGTGTAACTTAAAATATGTAACTCACCTGCTCTCAAACCAAGCCTCATGCACCACTTGTCACCATGATAGTAACTCTCCAAAAATCCACATTAACAGAAATTCTTCTAAATTAGCATAACAAAACATTAATTACTACTAAATCTCCCTTATCCATTAACTTTGCACAAAAAAACATTATATAACACTTAATTTTAACATTTACTTTCCCTTTCGAGTGCCACAGGCAAAGCATGCTGGGAAATAGAAATCCCAGCCCAGTTTCAGTTAAACTTAAGTTAGCCTAAATTAAAAGAAATGAGTTCATAAAACTCAAAACAATAAAACAGTTCAGTTTACTTAAAATATAAAAAGAAAGTTCTAAATACTCATAACAGTTAATTTAACTGAACTAATTTGTGACATTTAAGTTTGTCCTACTCAAAACAATTAAGTATTTTGTGAGCATTGTGTATAACTCTCCAGATAAATTGGGGCTTTCAGTGTGTGTGTGTGTGTGTGAAAGAGAAAGTCGAGTGTGTGTATGTGTGTGGCTGACAAGCCTGACTTTGAAAGCATGTGGAGTGCGTTTGTGTACATGTGGTGTCAATGTGACCTCCGTCCAGTGACGTAGGAGTCTGTTCACTCACATGACTGCGACTCACACTTCCCCGTTTTTAATAGAACTCTGTAACATGATCCTTTAAAACACACTCAGAACTTTAGCTGGATGTTACATGCTGGGGCTTCTGCTGGGACTGTGTGATGTGCACTAAATGCATCAGGGATGTGTATGTGTTGTACAGTTTAATATTAAACATCCTACTCAGGGTGGACGCCAACCTAAATCTCACATACAGGTTTACCAGGAGACAAGTGGGCTTGCATGTGTGTGTGTGTGTATGGAGAAAGTAAGTAAATTAATGTCGTTTCCCCTCCACCAGGAATTAAACTCTCTGACGCAGCGTTCTGGTAATGCAGGTAAGAAAAGAAATTTAGCTGAGAAGATTTTTTGGAAATTTAACGAGTGCTGAAAATGAGAATCAAATCTAGAAGCACACACTTATCATCACTTATTATACTCCTATTCATAAGTATCTAAGAGTAGACCTACTAATATTATATAATAAAAATGTAATTTAAAATTAAATTATAAAATATTTATATTTTACCATGGCAGTATATGTTATACTGACTTTAAATAATAATAATAATAATAATAAACAAGACT
>RJVU01050431.1:463251-487316 GCA_003731715.1 Anabarilius grahami | reverse complement strand
GCGTCTGTTATATCGCCTCTATAGACCAGAAATACTGCGAAATCTAATGAGAATTCCTAAACAAATTCCTATGTATAAACAATAACCGGGCTGATTATTTCTAGATAACTTGCTTCATAAAACTAAGAGCTAAAGAGAATTTATTTGGAACGTGCTGAATTGTTTTAGTTCATGATATGGTGTTATGGTGATAGACTTTACCCTTTAAACTCGAACAAACTTACAACTGGAGTGTGAAGGCATGACATGCTTGATAACAGCTGTACTTCTACACTTGTGCAACTCCACCTAGTCTAACAATGTAACATGAATCACACATTAACAATTCAGTATGCCTGGGTTTGATGTGTTATCACAAATTTTTCTTGTTACATTGACATAATGCAAATGGCTTACAACTGCAATGCAATCTGCAGTACAACGTGGGCCTTCTGACGGACTTAATTCATATAGAGAAACAATAGCGTGATAGGAATGGTGTGATGGCACAATGGCTGTGGCCATGAAGGAGGCGGGATTCTCTTTAGTGTGAACTTAACCAGGGCTAAGCCTTTGTGCTTTAGCTCCATTGAAGAGGAAAATGGAAAAGACAGCCAGAAAAGGGCGAAGAATATGCTAAAGGGCTGGGAAAACTTTGAGAGGGGAGGAGAAAGAGAGAATGGGAGTGGGAAATGCAAAAGAGGTCAGATGAGAATGAAAAAGAATGTGTGTGTGTGTGTGTGTAGTCCCCCCCGCCCACCTTTGCTAAGGTAATCAATATGCTGTGCACGAGCGATAGAGACCCAAACCACAACACAGAATGTGGGTCATTGAAAAGTAAAGTCCTGAATAGTATACTGTATCACCAGCTGTACATTATAAACACAGACATATCATAGTATCACATACACTGAGAATTATATACAAAGTTAGTTTTCAGTCAAGTTACTGATGTTGAGATCTGAGGAGCAAAATGTTCATAGAACTGCAGCACAGGGTCTGTTTCAAACCACAAATATTTAGATAACCTCTTAAAATAAGAAAAACAAATATATGTGAACAAACTGCAAGATCTGGGCACTTGTGATCCACATACAGTAACTGCTGCAGTATTTCTATCAGTGAAAACAGCAGAGCATTCTGAAGCACTTAACATGATAAACATTCCTTATCTCCTTATCTTGTCTATGAGCCATTAAACACATACAATATTTACGTCTCAATAATCGTTAACATCGCAGTCTCAGCCTGAAGGATTTCTGGTCTCTTTGCCTGTCTCTGTGTTTGAAAACACGTACACGTTTCTTACAAAAATGCATTGCTTCGATTCACAAGGCCTTTATTAACCCCCTGGAGCCATATGGATTATTGTTTTATAATGGATGGATACATTTTCATTACCCCCTTCATTACCATTATAAAGCTTTGAAGAGCAAGGATATTTTAAAATATATCTCCGATTGTGTTCGTCTGAAAGAAGATAGTCATATACACCTAAGATGACTTGAGGGTGAGTAAACAATGGGATAATTTTCATTTTTGGATGAACTATCCCTTTAAGCCACGTTAAACATTTACTTTTTAATGGTTTACTATGGGTAAATGCTTATTGCGTTTGTAACGGACGCCAGCTAGTAAGAGCTGAGCGAGTAAACCTCCCTCCCCTGGCCTCAAGAGGCACACTAGCCACTGATGCTAGCGGTTGTGGTCTTTAGCGTCCTTGTTAGCACCTCCCATGCTGCAAACGCCAATTCGAAACCCGCTCAGAATCTTTTAATATCACTGTCTTTATTATATAAACATTACAAAACTGGTTAAAATAACTGGTGGGCAGCAGAGTTCCTATAAAGGTGTGATGTCACATGAAAACTATGAATAGCTTGGTCTAGTTTTATGCATGATGGGATGTCTAACCGTTATGATGAAGGGTGTTTGGTACAATATAACATCAGTTCCTTAATAAAACACTTAAGCAAACTCACACCATCCGAGGTGCAGGTCAAAGATAACATCAGACATTTGGGGTAAATGTAGTTCAGACAGAAATGGCACCCACAATTCTTATCTTGTCAACGAGCCATTGAACACATATTTACATCTCTAATATGTGTTCAAGGATGCATATCACTCTGTCCCACGGGCAGCTTTGGGGCTCTCTGATCACTGTTTAGTTCATCTCATACCGACCTACAGGCAGAAACTGAAATCAGCTAAACCTGTAGTAAAGACTGTAAAGAGATGGACCACCGAAACAGAGCTGGCTTTACAAGCCTGTTTCAAATGGACTGATTGGAGTGTTTTTGAAGCTGCTGCCACCGATCTGGACGAGCTCACAGAGACTGTTACATCATATATCAGTTTCTGTGAGGATTTGTGCATTCCTACAAAGACTCATTTAACTTACAACAACGACCAACCCTGGTTCACTGCAAAACTCAGCCAGCTCCGTCAGGCCAAAGAAGATGCTCGCAGAAAAGGGGACAGAGTCTTGTACAAACAGGCCAAATACACACTGGAAAAGGAGATTAGAGTGGCAAAGAGGAATTATTCTGATAAACTTCGGAATCAGTTCTCTTCTAATGACACAGCTTCAGTGTGGAAAGGTCTAAAAGACATCACCAATTACAAGACACCATCCCCCAGCTCTGTGGCAAATCAACACCTGGCAGACGATCTGAACGAGTTTTATTGCAGGTTTGAGAAATCATCATCACCATCATCATCATCATCATCATCATCATCATCATCATCATCATCATCATCATCATCATCATCATCATCATCATCATCATCATCATCATCATCATCATCATCATCATCATCATCATCATCATCATCATCATCATCATCATCATCATCATCATCATCATCATCATCATCATCATCATCATCATCATCATCATCATCATCATCATCATCATCATCATCATCATCATCATCATCATCATCATCATCATCACCATTCACACCTCCAACAACCCCCCTCTCCCCCACACCTACAATTCAGTTCAGTGAAGATGATGTGCGCCAGGTCTTCAGAAAGAACAAGAGAAGAAAGGCACCAGGCCCAGACAGCGTTTCACCAGCCTGTCTGAAAACCTGCACCGACCAGCTGGCCTCCATCTTCACACAGATCTTCAACAGATCACTGGAGCTGTGCAAAGTCCCCTCATGCTTCAAACGCTCCACCATCATCCCCGTCCCAAAGAAACCCAAAATTACTGGTCTTAATGACTACAGACCTGTGGCTCTAACGTCTGTGGCCATGAAGAAGTCATTTGAAAGACTGGTTCTGGCTTATCTGAAGGACATCACTGGACCCTTACGGAACCCCCTGCAGTTTGCTTACCGAGCAAACAGGTCTGTGGATGATGCAGTCAATATGGGACTACATTATGTTCTCCAGCATCTGGACAGACCAGGGACTTATGTGAGGATCCTATTTGTGGACTTCAGGTCATCATCCCATCACTCCTCCAGCCCAAACTAACTCAGCTCTCCGTGCCCACCTCTGTCTGTCAGTGGATCACCAGCTTCCTGACAGACAGGCAGCAGCTAGTGAGGCTGGGAAAATTCTCATCCAGCACCCGCACCATCAGCACCGGCGCCCCTCAGGGCTGTGTCCTCTCCCCACTGCTCTTCTCCCTGTACACCAATGACTGCACCTCTAAAGACCCCTCTGTCAAGCTCCTGAAGTTTGCGGATGACACCACAGTCATCGGTCTCATCCGGGACGGTGACGAGTCTGCTTACAGACTGGAGGTTGAACTGCTGGCTGTCTGGTGCAGTCTTAACAACCTGGAGCTCAACACGCTCAAGACAGTGGAGATGATCGTGGACTTCAGGAGAAACCCCCCTGCTCTCCCCCCACTCACCATAATGAACAGCACTGTGACTGCAGTGGAGTCATTCAGGTTCCTGGGCACCACCATCTCCCAGGACCTGAAGTGGGACAACCACATCGAGTCCATTGTGAAAAAGGCCCAGCAGAGGTTGAACTACCTTCGCCAGCTGAGGAAGTTCAACCTGCCACAGGAGCTGCTGAAACAGTTCTACTCTGCCATCATTGAATCCATCCTCTGCACTTCAATTACCGTCTGGTCCAGCTCAGCTACCAAATCTGACCTCAGAAGACTACAGAGGGTAGTCCAGTCTGCTGAGCGAATCATTGGCGCAACCCTCCCCACTCTCCAAGAACTGTACTTATCCAGAGTGAGAAAAAGGGCAAAGAAGATCACTCTAGACCCCTCAGATCCAGCACACTACCTCTTTGAACTGTTGGCATCTGGTCGACGCTACAGAGCCCTGAGCACCAGAACGACCAGACACAGGAACAGTTTCTTCCCTCAGGCAATCCATCTCATGAACACTTGACAAACACGGATTGTATATTATTATTTTATTCTCTTTATTATGTGTCTTGTCTTGTCGCTGTTACTCTGTTGCACTGTGGAGCTTCTGTCACTAAAACAAATTCCTAGTATGTGTAAACAACATACCTGGCAATAAAGCTCTTTCTGATTCTGATTTCTGATAATCTTTAACACGGCAGCCTCAGGCTGAAGGATTTCTGGTCTCTTTGTCTGTTTCTGTGTGTTTGAAAACACGTACACATCTATCTAGCACTTCTGCACTGTTTATCAATGTCTTTACACTAGATTAAAATGATCCATCTCTGTGATTGATTGATGTTTTTGTTTGTTCTCTCTATTTAGGTAATGTGATAAAATCGAGACAGAAAGCTATTCAGAAAGTCCATCACAGACCAGCAAAACAAATAAACATTGCATATGCACAACTTGTCTCTAGAACTTGCATAACACGCTGCATGGAGACACAACACAACAGTAAATGACTGGGATCAAAACAGTTCAGTTTTATGCACATGATTACGTAACCATTCCAATTTTAAGGAGAAGTATTATAAGGAGGGAAGGATAAGGCGGCGATCAGTCATCAGAGACCAATAAAACATGCAGCAGGTCTAGATAAGACTACAGTGCTGTGATATAACCTGCTGCTTGTGAAATACATGGGGTGCATGACATCATAAGGTCAACACATCATCAATGGCAAAGGCTGATCAGTGAGAGGCAGCGCTGATTTAACAGAGCAGAGCATGACTAAATGTCTGTGTGAACAATCTTTTACTGCTTTGAAATAAAGGTGCACAATGATATAAAAAATGGTTTTGAAAGAAAGAAAGAGCTGGGAAATTAGATTTGTTGTATATGAATATTCAGATACAACTAACTAGGGTGTGATTGTGATTAAACCTGAATACAGACAGTCATAAACTTGCCTCTACACTTTCAGAATATGAGACGAGTGAATTAATGTGGTTATTGAGCAGTTCTGCTGAAAAGCAAACCGTTTCAATAAGCTTTATGGGAAAACTTTGTTGATTATAACATCGTAACAGAATATAATGCAGATCATTAGTTGGGATGGATTGGATGTCTTGTTGTCTTTATTTATCCATCCTTTATTGAAGGATGAATGGATGGATGGAACTGGATGGATGTATGGATGGATGGGTGGATGGATGGAACTGGATGGATGGATGGAACTGGATGGGTGGATGGATGGAACTGGATGGAAGGATGGATGGGTGGATGGATGGAAATGGATGGGTGGATGGATGAAACAGGATGGAAGGATGGATGGGTGGATGGATGGAACTGGATGGGCGGATGGATGAAACAGGATGGAAGGATGGATGGGTGGGTGGATGGAACTGGATGGGTGGATGGATGGATGGATGGAACTGGATGGGTGGATGGATGGATGGATGGAACTGGATGGATGGATGGATGTCTTTATTTATCCATCCTTTATGGATAGATGTATGGATGTATGGACGGAACTGGATTGATGAATGGATGGAACTGTATGTAAGATGGAACTGTATTTATGTATGGATGGATGGATGGATGGATGGAACTTGATGTATGGATGTCTTTATTTATCCATCCTTTATGGATAGATGTATGTATGGATGGATGTAACTGGATGGATGGATGAATGGATGGGTGAATGGATGGATGGATGGATGGAACTGGATGGATGTATGGATGGATGGAACTGGATGGATGTATGGATGGATGGATGGGTGGATGAATGGATGGAACTGGATGGATTGAACTGGATGGATGGATGGATGGATTGAAGGATGGAACTGGATGGGTGGATGGATGGAACTGGATGGAAGGATGGATGGGAGGATGGATGGAACTGGATGGGTGGATGGATGAAACAGGATGGAAGGATGGATGGGTGGGTGGATGGAACTGGATGGGTGGATAATTGGAACTGGATGGGTGGATGGATGAAACAGGATGGAAGAATGGATGGGTGGATGGATGGAACTGGATGGGTGGATGGATGGAACTGGATGGATGGATGGATGTCTTTATTTATCCATCCTTTATGGATAGATGTATGGATGTATGGACGGAACTGGATTGATGAATGGATGGAACTGTATGTAAGATGGAACTGTATTTATGTATGGATGGATGGATGGATGGATGGATGGAACTGGATGTATGGATGTCTTTATTTATCCATCCTTTATGGATAGATGTATGTATGGATGGATGTAACTGGATGGATGGATGAATGGCTGGATGGGTGGATGTATGTAACTGAATGGATGCATGTATGGATGGAACTGGATGGATGTCTTTATTTATCGACCCTTTATGGATGGATGAATGATGGGTGAATGGATGGATGGAGGAACTGGATGGATGTATGGATGGAACTGGATGAATGGATGTTTGGTTGGAAGGATGGATGGGTAGATGAAACTCGACAGATGTATGGATGGAACTCGATGGATGGATGGAACTGGATGTATGTATGTATGGATGGATGTATAGATGGTACTGGATGTATGGATGTCTTTATTCATCCATCCTTTATGGATAGATCTATGGATGTAACTGGATGGATGGATGAATGGCTGGATGGGTGGATGGATGGAACTGGATGGATGGATTTATGAATGGATGCATGGGTGGATGGATGGAACTGGATGGATGTATATATGGATGGAACTGAATGAATGGATAGATGTACGGATGGATGGGTGGATGGAACTGGATGGATGGATGGATGAATAGAACTGGATGGATGGATGGATGAATGGCTGGACGGGTGGATGGATGGAACTGGATGGATGGATGTATGAATGGATGCATGGGTGGATGGATGGAACTGGATGGATGTATGTATGGATGGAACTGGATGAATGGATAGATGTACGGATGGATGGGTGGATGGAACTGGATGGATGGATGGATGAATAGAACTGGATGGATGTATGTATGGATGGAACTGGATGAATGGATAGGTGTACGGATGGATGGGTGGATGGATGGATAGAACTGGATGAATAGATGGATGAATGGGTGGATGGATGTGTAAGCAGATAAGTAGATAAAATGCTGTTTGAATAATTCTCACAAAATCATGCTGGATAATGTTCATAACATTTGTGAATTTCATGTCAGCTTGGTGCTGTCATTAAAGCAAAAGACATGTTGATTTTTCATTTAAACTTTTCACTCAAGCTGAGAAAAAAGTTGTTTCAGACTTGGACCCCACTGTATATATTTTTTAGTCATTGCATATGCACTTCTGATCTTTTCAGCATTACATAAAGATTGAGAATTATTAATGCAAGTCATTTTAAAGCTTTACCCTGGTTCTGAGTCTGATGCAACACCGGAGCTGAGAGGCCAGCTATACCCAGTCACCCTCAATGTTACCTCCATCATTCTTATGTCTTGGCCCAAATCTTATTTCGACATTCACAGTCTTGTCCATGGCAGACCATGTAACTAACCAACTTTCTGAAAGTGTTTAATTCACATGGGTAATTCTCCCCACCCCTCCTCCTCCTCCTCTCTCCCCTTTAGTGGCAGCAGACAGGATTTTTCCTTCTTACCGTCAGTGCACTCTTCATAGTACCAGTCCAGCTCGTAGTAATCTGCCTCCACAAACCTCTGCATGCTCAGTCTCCTTCAGCCGTGAGCTGCAGACTCTCCTGTCCACCGTCTGAGGTCACACACACATACATGTACCCACGGCCGCCCATTCTCCCAGCAGCTCGGTAGCCGATCTACCACTAACTAATCACGATGCATTCTACACACACAAGGTCAGAGAACAAGAGATGACAGGGAGAAAAATGCAGTGTCCCTAAAAGCCAACAGTGTTGCGCAGGAAAACGTACTGCTATAGTCAAGGTTGTATCACACTTTGGAGGGCGGGGCTTACCCCAAAAGCCAGCCAATCAGAGCACACTTCATCATAGCTGCTCTGGTCTTCTCTAAGCATTCGTCACAGCCCAACCCCGTCTCCTCATCTCTCTTGTTTCCAAGGCGCCTCCCTCTACAGAGGTTGCCATGGCAACTGGCTCTGACTCCAGGCTGTGTTGGTGTCTACACGTGCTCTGTTGCTTAACTTTCCCTCTGTTTTTTTCTCCATCACTCTTCCATTGATCTTTTCTGCCCCACATATAGCAGCGGTTGTGATGCATGCATGGAATATTTCATTTTGCTGCTCAGCTCAAGTGTACAGTAAGCGGCTGGTACAGTGATGGCAGGTGTTCTTGTGCTGTCTGCCTGCCAAAAGTAGCAGCTGACTCTCTGCAATTCACTGATCCAAGAACAGCAACAAATATGCTGGTGGGGAAAAAAATAAAAACAGATCTCAAAAATTCTTGCTTCTTTATTCTATCCAAAGGCTTGTTATTCTTTGCATTGATTTAATTTGATACAGTTGGTTGTTTGACTCCTCTAAACACCACAAGCTAATGATGTGAATCATCCAATCACAAGCTTGCGTTCAGCTGTGATGTCATTTTCCTGTGCCGTCGACCTGCGATTGGTGACTTTCAAATTGCCACCTCATCGGCTGATGCCGGCAGCAGGCTCATACTGATGACATCATGCTGGTTGGATAATGGATTTATGGAGCTGATATGATATGAATGATTGGAAGAAACAAAGGGTAAAATCATGTCTATAATTACAATGGGTGACCTCTGACTTAAAGGATTAGTCCACTTTCAAATAAAATTTTCCTGATAATTTACTCACCCCCATGTCATCCAAGATGTCCATGTCCTTCTTTCTTCAATCGAAAAGAAATTAAGGTTTTTGATGAAAACATTCCAGGATTATTCTCCTTATAGTGGACTTCAATGGCCTCCAAACGGTTTAAGGTCAAAATTACAGTTTCAGTGCAGTTTCAAAGGGCTTTAACCCTTTAACACGTACGATCACACCGGTGTGATCAGTCTTGGCTGGCCCCAGGAGCGTACGATCACACCGGTGTGATTAAAACGTTCAGCGCATCACGCGATCAACTGCCAAATTCAAATGTGTGTGCGCGCTTTGGCTGGCGCTAAACCAGAGACGGACGCGCGCAGCGCTNATTCTTCAAAAAGCTTACGGCGTATCCATTCCGCCTTCCATATTCAACTTACAGAATGAATGTGGCGCCAGTTCCATTTTTTCCATGAGTAGAATAGGGAAGGCGTAGGACATACGGCATAAGCTTTTTGAAGAATATGGAAGGCGGAGTGGCGGAACCACTTGCAAGGCGATCATTTGTGTTTATAAAGCATATACAGTTGTATTTTTTTTTTTAGAAAATGACAGATCGTTTCGCTAGATAAGACCCTTACTCCTCGTCTGGTATCGTTTAAAGCCCTTTGAAGCTGCACTGAAACTGTAATTTTGACCTTAAACCGTTTGAAGGCCATTGAAGTCCACTATAAGGAGAATAATCCTGGAATGTTTTCATCAAAAACCTTAATTTCTTTTCGACTGAAGAAAGAAGGACATGAACATCTTGGATGACATGGGGGTGAGTAAATTATCAGGAAAATTTTATTTGAAAGTGGACTAATCCTTTAATTATAAAATTTTTTTTTTTTTTTTTTTACATTATGACATTTTTTCATGACTATGAAAATAGTTAAAGAAACCAATCATCATGTTTGCTGTAGGTTTTTTTTATTTATTTTTTTATATCAACTGGCTCATTTGTTAAAGCCATGGGGTGAAAAAAAAAAGTTTTTTTTCAAGCACAGATTAAAAATAAATCCAATTNATCTTACAAATGTATTTTACAATTGAAATAAAACAAATAATAATAATAATAATAATAATAATAAAATAAAATAAAATAATTTGAAGAAATTATGCATTTTTTCATATTATTTAAAAATAAAGATAATGGGAGTATGTGCCAAATTAAAAATCAAGATGCAAAATGCCAACAAAAAAAAACAAAAAAAAAACAAAAAAAAAGGAAAAGAAGCTAAAATTAGGCTTTATTTACTCTGTATGCAAATATAATTTCTTATTTTGTGATTTTTGCATAGAAATATATTTTGGAGATAGCAAATAACAAAATGTCTAGAAAGAGTAAAGTAACATTAAAAATGCGCTGAAATTTCAGGTTTCTAAAATTCACACAATAAGAGTCAGTTCACAATGTGTTTTTGCAGTTTGCAGGTCACTAGAATGAAAAAAATAAAACAAAAAAAGACAACTTTTTTTAAAAAGTTGAACTTATTTTAAAGGCACAGTATGTAATTTTCACCATTAGAGGTCACATATTCAAAACAATAGCAAAGGAGTAGCTTGAAGGAGAGTGGAATGATGGGAGTTGTCATCTTCAAATCAACCCGGGACTAAAAATCATGTTCATGGATGAGGTACGTTACGTTTGATCACATGATTTTATTTTATTCCAATGAATTAGCTGCAAGTAACGATGTTTAATGCTAAATCACTATTCATACATCACTTTATTTATCAGGTTAAGTTGTGGGGTAACAGCGCAGTTTTACGTTGTCAAAAAAATCATACTAAAAGTAAATTCAAACATACCCAAAGCATTTGAAAAAGGGCTGACTTGCTATTTATGTATAACACATACTGTATTTAATTACACTGCCATATACTTGTTCACCAGACTTGTTAAACAGTGTCAGGAAATGTCACACTGATGCTGATCCTCATTTTATTTCTCCTCTTTTCCAAAATTCTTCTTGGGTCATTTGATTCACCCGTATGTTTACGTTTCTCAGAGTTATCTTTGGCGACAGAACCTGCTGCAATCGATAACGAATAACTGTGGTCCATAACGAATGTGCGAAACAACAACAGAGTGGCGTGCTAGACGCTACAACTACTACTTCCGCATTTTTTCATGAGACTCAATGTGTTGCCATGGTTTCTACAGCAGTAAAAGCGTAAACCGAAAATAACACGGACATGACGACATTGACAGGCGATGCAATGAGGAGGGATGTTACACTGGTTAAAATTGTGCATTTCTCTGGATTTAAATATTGTTGGAAACATTTGGGATAATGTAAGTACACAAGTGAGCAAAATACAGTATTTAACACCGAGCTAGTGATTTTTTGATATATTTTAATGCAAAAATCTGTATTGTGCCTTTAACTTGAGCATTGTATTTTTAGCATGCCGTGTGTCATGCACAAGATGCCGCAAAAAGATGCGAGAGGAGAGAGCAACGGTTAAAGAAGTCCGTCTAGCGCATGCTTACACTGAAAAACAATGGAAAAGCAGCGCATTGGAATGGAAAAATGTGTTCTTTATGAACGGCCCCTATTACTCCATATTAAAGTTCTCTATAGTAAGTATTAAGAAATTTAATATTAAGTAGCTTACATTTTTGACAGTATTGACAGTCTTTTTGCTTCAAAAAAGTTCCAAACAAAGCCACAATATGATCAACTATTGTGCATCTCCAAGCAACACACAGTAGTGGTGTCCGTTTCTGAACGAGTTGGTTTTTAACAAATCAGAAGTAACTTTTGCATATATTACATAACATCACACACTGTGAAAGATTTGGTTAAAATCATGTTAATGCCACAGTCCTTCTCCAACTCAGAGATGGGCCTCAGTTTGAACTGTCATACAGCTCTTTCACATATTAGCTAAAAATAGCTCATAAGATCCAGGGCATCAAATACAGGGCATCAGCTCCCAATGAACCAGTGTGAATAACAGAGAAACGCACTCTGCTGTAAAACTGTGATCTACAATGTCTGATGACTGTACTGTTCACTAAAGGACAAATATTAAAACCAGCATTTATAATATCTGAAGGCATTTCTCCACTCTATATTTATAGCACTGCGTATTTTGGAACACGTTTACATATTTATGTAAAATAATTTTCAATGACTGCAGTCATTTTACTATTTCAACACAGTGGTTAAAAGATTGGCAGAATGTAAGGTCTACTGCAGATCTGCCTGTTAAATACTAAATAAAAAAAAGTTTTGCATGTGGTCAAATACCAGTGTTCAATCACAAACTCAAGGACAGATCATGGCAAAGGAACTGATCTCAAAGACCTATCAGCTGCTCGTATAAACACTGGTGCTGTGAGTGACAGCAGACTCAGCCAATGACCAGCAGTGTAGGGTGGTTGCCTGGCAATGAGATCCAGTGTTGTGGCTACCAAACACAGCTGTCACATGGCAACAATTGTACATGTATTAGCCAAGTTATATCTCAAGTTTCATGTAGTGAGCAGTAGTTAAAACATAATATGCCTCAACTTTTTTTTTTTTTAATGAATATCAAGATGTTAGTTTGAATCTTATATGAATAAATACAGGAAAGTGTACATCTTAGGTCCTCTAACTGGTTTTAAAATCACCCTTTTGTCTTAACTAGTTCATTTAAATAGTCCTTTAGTGTGGCAAATACATTTTTACAAGTATTCAAGTATACAAATATTCCATATAGTCTCTCAATTAATAAATTACTAATTATATTTATACTAACATATAAACATAGAAAACAATCTTTAAAATAGTTTTAGAAGGATTATAGCATTATAGCATTACATTGTATGAAATAGTAAAATATTTTGTCTGTTGTATGGAAAAAAGGACCTTTTGCTTTAACTTGCACATGCACATGCATATTTCCAATTAGTAGCACCTTAAAAATGCACTGTTGGAAATGTTTCTGCCATGCTAACATGACGATTTTAATGGTTTTATACTTTATTCAAGGCTTATTGAAATGAATTATTGAGCACATGTTCAACCAATGCATGCTCAATTGTAATCCTTATGTGAAAGATTTGTTAAAAGCATATATGAATGGTGGTCATGCAATGTTTAAGTGTATGTGTGTCAGTGCATGTTTGAGATATTTGTTGTTACTATTTTGAGTAAAACAGTGTCAAGGGAAAATACAACTTCATCATCAGTGACAGAGAAAGAGACAGGAAAAACAGAGGATGAAAGAGTAAAATAGAGGAACAGGATGAGAGTGAGTGATTCTGTGCTTACGGAAATATTTGAGGGTCTCCTCGATCTGTTCTGTGGTCAGGTCGAGGTTGACGTCGGGTGAGATGAGAGGCGTGTGGAGCCAGTCGTCGTGGTCATAGCCGTATATTGTGTCAGCTCTCAGCTTATAATGAGGCAACTGCTCCTCAAGCAAACTGATGATTTCCACCTCAGGAAGATCAGTGCTGTTACACACATCTGATAAGGAGAGAGAGAGAGAGAAAGCAAACAGAATGGTGAGAAAAATCAGGCACTGGGGTAGACATTTGCTCAATGAATCTGACCATAAAAAAATAAAAAAATAAAAAACTGTACTAAAAATGGTACAATCATGTTTTCTGATAGCATGGCAGTGTTTGAAGTCAGTGCGTTAGCAACAAAATGTGACATTTAATTAAAATTTTCAATTAAATCCTTTCCACAGAATTGAAAACAAAGAGGTTTCAAATCATGAAATAATAAATAAATTGTTCAAATTGAAGACAAAAATATTTCAATACTTTTTAGTTAAATGTGAGTCACTTTGGGGTGAGTAGGATTCAATTTATTGCAAAAATACCCCAGAAACACCCATACACACTGCATAAAGCATTCAAATACATTTTAGGCCTGATATATATATGTATATATAAAAAGTACCATAGTATTGCCATCAAATACCATCACTGAACTATTGTACCACTACATTACCTTATCCCATAAAATCCTTAAAGCTAATTAATACATTTCAACATTTCAGGGATACTACTGAAAATGCAGAAAAAGCTAAAACGAATCTATTACAACTTATGGTTGTAATAACTGTGTAATAACACAATTTACCTGATATGTGAAGTCAAAGACATGTTTAGGGTCCAAATAATTGCTTATACATGAAAATACATTAAGTATGAGTCTATGCTGACCTCTAGTGGTCTGATGAAGAACTACAAAACTATAAGTGGAACCTTTTCTGACAAAATCTTTTGAGTGTATCATGAATAAGCATATAAACGGCAATACTTTTAAAATGACAAGCCAGAAAAAAGCACAGATTGTGGAAAAATACTGAGGTTCAACTTTTTGTTTAAACACAGCATATCTCTTTTGAATTCATAAGCACACAACATTACATCATTAGATTACAGCTAATTATCAAGCAGCCACACAGTCTTAACAGAATATTTTATTCCGCCCATCCTCCCATCAGACAACATGCTGTTGTTCAACACAGCAGTCTCTCCTCCGTCAGACAACCAGCCTTTATTCCAATCCACCAATACCGTCATAACAACACTCTTCTGTATAGTAATGACTAAATTGCTGCAAGCAGAAATTTAGGACTGAAATATGTGGGGCAAATAAGAGACTCAACCACCATGTGTGATGGAGGGAGGCCGCATACTTGTGTTCAACTAAGCACAGGGGTTTAACCTCTAGAATGGGACTGGCCTTGTGGCTACATTACTGAGAGCACACAGAAACAATGCAAACCCATTACAGCCGTAATGCCAAAGAGATAAACCACTGACGGTCAGCAGAGAGTGTGAGAGAGAGAGAGACCTGAATATCAAGTGCACTACTGGCATGTAGCACAGTGCTGACTCCTTGACCCAAGATAAAAGCAGTATTCACCTTTAGACAAGGTCACCAAGTTTGTGCCACAGATACAATGCAACCAAGCATGAACTTTGCATGATTTTAAAGCTGCTGTTTGTAATTTTCTGTTAAAATACTACTTATATTACTTTAAATATAATGGCCACGTTCACAGAGTAGAAAGCGAATGTCAGTCCGTCATTTAAAAGCTTGTTACAGTTATGCTTACACAGTTCCAACACAGGTTCACTGGAAAAACATGACTTTACCTAAATTTATCTACAAAAAAAGTACAATACTGGTCAAACGTTTGGAATAATTATGTTTTTTATTGTTTTTGAAAGACACATCACATTGTCCTTCAAAGCATTTAGTGCTCAATTATTATAGGTGCTCAATTATTAATAATGGTTCTTATTATCAATGATGAAAACAGTTTTTGCTGCTTAATATTTTTGTGGAAGCCATGACACAACATTTTAAGGATTCTCTGATGTATAGGAAGTTCAAAATAACAGCATTAATTTGAATTTTTTTTGTATTTAATAACATTATTGTGTCTGTATTCTTAGATTTGATCAATTTAATGCATCCTTGCTGAATAACAGTACTAATTTCTTTTTTTTTCTTCTTTTGTGCTGTGATACATACAACAATGTAAACAATAATGTAATAAAAGGTTCCCAGATTAGTTCATCTGTTTCAAAGAAAATTCAAGACGCTTTTAGCGCCACTCACTGGACATTTCACTTTGAAAAAGTCACGAAACATGCAAGAAGCAATGTAATGTCATTTTGCAGAAATTCAACATAAAGACTGGGCCGCACTGTCCGGCTATTTACGAGAGTGACAACCCCACTCTATAACCAAACTTACACAAACACATTTTCAGGACTAACGCCAGCATTTTCAGGGAACCCCCATGAGAATGGAACTTTTCTGGAAATATGTTTTGGACGTCATCATCATTGATTTGTACTTTAGTCACTGATATCCACAGCAAATAGAAAAGGTGATTGACTTTGGGTAATTCATGCAGTAGTGACTCAAATAAAAGATGGGGACAGTTTGAGATTCAAACCTGAAGAGCCAGTAATATTTCGGCATAATACAAAAAGAGGGGGAATTTAATGAAACAAAATTGAAATAATAAATAGAGGAGTTTTAAGAAGGTAATAGTCAAAGAACGGCAAAAACCACAAGATCCTTTTGCGGAGAATGAAACAATGAAAGACCTTCAGTCACAGTTTCACATGTGTGCTAAACCAGGTTAGTTCAATACAGTACTGCTAACTTTATAATAAGTTGTATTTATATGAAGACTTCAGATGCAAAAGCCTCTAAGTGCCATCTGAAATTTTCTTCTAAAATGAGCATTTTTATCAAGCTCGTATGTTTAGTTTCAGTAATTTCACTTTAATGACAATTAATAGGTCCTTTTCATTGCCAATAAAAAAAAACAAAAAACTGTGAAATAACTGAACATAGACAAGCTCGATAAAAATGCTCATTTTAGAAGAAAATTTCAGAAGGCACTTAGAGGCCTTTGCATCTGAAGTCTTCATTTAGTGCCTTTCCATTGCTCAAGGACACCTTTTCAACTGTTTTCCCATTCATTTCTTCTCTAGAGACTTCAAAATGCAAATAGCATAACTTAAAACACTGATTATATGTGCAAAACAACATATACACAGTACATAAACACTATATTTAATGTTTATTGCTAAATATTCCAAATAAAAAAATATTTAGTGGGTGTATATGAATTTGAGGGAGTTTATCAGTACATGATGTTAAAAACAATAAATAAAATTTATAACAAATAAGTAAAACTAAAGGGGTGATGAACTGAGAATCGAATTTTCCTTGAGCTTTTGACATATAAGAGGTCATCATACTACAAGCATATCCTGTAAGTTTTAGAGCTAAAAACTTCCTTGTTAGTCCAATAAAAGCTTTTATTGACACCAGACCGAGCAAACGACAGGATTTACAAAGTGGGGATCTATGACGTCAAAGGGCAGCAAACACCACCTCTGCAGCAGAAGATCAACGCCTACTTCATCGCTGCCTGTTTAGCCCCGCCCACCGATTCACGCATGACATGCAATAGAATAGGTAGTCTAATAACATAGGCCAACATGGTGCTAAACCAGATCGAGCTACCAAGCAATAAACATGCCGTTGAGGATTACAAAATATTGTGCAGTGCCTGGACTCGATAGTACTGCGACAGCATTTAAGTAACTGTGTTAAATCTAATGCCTGATCTGAAATGTAATGATTCATGTACAGTCAGATGTTCTTTGTCTGTGTGTCAGTAAATCAATCCAGTGACTAAACTTCAACTTGCGTTGTTTCTCTTAGTAGGATGAAAATAATCTGTTATTTAACGGTGATTAAATTATATAAAGAAAACGATCAAAGAAAGCACCGTTTGCAATCATTGGAGCAGCGTGAGCTGAAGCTGTCAATCAAACAGAGCGAGTTTATTAGTGACTGACACGCGCAAAACTCCTGTTTTATTCAACGAATCTCTTAGTTATATCGCGTTTGCACTGTTAGTGAAGATGAACGCTAGTGTACAGAAATTGAGGTGCAATGACAAGATCACTGCTTTCATATACGCTCAACATGTCTGTGATCGGCTACAATGTTCATCTCTGCAACCTTTCATGCCACAATCTAAATATAATGCCATAGATCTAAATGTAATGCAACACTTTTCACGATTAGTTAACCCTGAGAGCTGTAATAGTAAAAACACGCTAAAAGAGAGAGTAATACTTGGCTATTTCAAATGGAAAGATGTTAGCCAAACACAGCAGTGGGCGTTTACACTGAAGTCTCACAGTAGACACGCCCCTTAAAACAGCGTTCAAACCAGAGGGCTAAAATTAGGGTAGGAAAATTTACTTTTAGTTATAAATTATGACAATTTTGGATGTAAAAAGCATACTAACATTATAAGTGCACCCCAGGAAACATTATAAATCAATAATTAGGGGCAGTCATGGCCTAATGGATAGAGAATCGGACTTGTAACCCAAAGGTCATGGGTTCGAGTCTCAGGTCCGGCAGGGATTGTTGGTGAGAGGAGTTAATGTCCAGCGCTCTCCCCACCCTCAATACCACGACTGAGGTGAGACCCTTGAGCAAGGCACCGTACCCCCAACTGCTCCCCGGGCGCCGCAGCATTGGCTGCCCACTGCTCCGGGTGTGTTTTCACTGCTGTGTGTGTGCACTTGGATGGGTTAAATGCAGAGCACAAATTCCGAGTATGGGTCACCATACTTGGCCACATGTCACTTCACATGTCACTTCAAAAAAACAACGCAATTCATGACCCCTTTAAATAAATAGCCTAAATATCACCGACTTGTGGATTCTACAGAAACATATCACCACTGTACACATCTCGTAGCTCATGGCAGGTCTGTTTCAAAAAGTTTATTATTAAAGTGTTACATCAAAAACTTTATGTAAAAATCCTGCATGAAAACTAATAGGATTTAACTTCCCTACTGCTGTACCACTCTGCTAAGATAGACTTGTATGGCTCAGGCAGTCTTCTCTACACTAGCCTGGAAAGCTTGGGGCCCATGAGAGGGAAACTTACTCTGTATTATACAGAATGACATGAACACATATCTGCCACATAAACAGACTGAGAATGGATATAACATCTGTACAAAAACGGTATGTATTTTTTCGGACTAATGAAAAGAAAATCTGTATACAGGTATTGGCGGGAGGTTTCGTTCTGTTAAAACCAGATTAAAGAGCAGTCTTTTTGTTTATCTAGAGCAAACTGACAAAAAAAAAGAAGAAGAAGAAGAAGAAGAAGAGCAGGACAAAACCTGTCAGGACTTTGCTGAAATGAGGGGCAGTGCAAAAATAACAAAACAGCGCACATACACTCTATTAAAAAGGTGCAGTAAGCAATTTCTGAAAAACACTGTTGAAAGTGGATTATACTGAGCACCACAACACACTTGTAGCCAATCAGCAGTAGGGGGCATGTCCTCTCATGATGGGGGGAGGAGAGAGAGTGAGCAAGAGGGAGATTTGAAGAAACACTGTAGAAAGAGAGATGGCTGAGAAACATTTAAAAAAAATAAAGGTCAGAGGAATGTCACAGGAAAAAGAAGGTTTATGATCAGGCAAGAGCTTTAGGACCTGTGTTAATATTACAAAAGCTTTCCAGTGTTGGAGAGACCAAGTGGGAAGGCATGAAAACAGAAGCCGATGTTGTGTTGTTTCTGCTCCATACGTGAGTGTCGTTGGTTTTGAGTGTGTGCTTTTGGCGACTAACAAGGAACTCCTACTTGTATATACCCATGTATGTTTATTTTTTTGTTCTTCCTCATCATTCATTCGTCATCTTCACTTTATTTTATGCGAAGATTTATTTTGCTTAATTTCTGCTATATGATAAAAAGACATCCATCCACTCTTGCATTGCGAGTTTGTGCATTTTGGGGGGCGGATAAATGAATTGAGGGGGTGTGTTTGTTTGGGTTGGTTACAAATATCAATATATTGATATTTGTAATCAACCCAAACAAACATTCCCTATATTACAACCATTAAACTTCTTGTTAATAGTTATTTATGACCCGCTTCTTAAGTTTCATCTAGTATATCCTTGTAATGCTAATTCAGTTTACTAAAGCAACCGAAGCCCCGGTGAATAGGCTCGAGGATCATTTATGATGGCTGTTTTGCTAACGTTAGTTAACATTTAAAACTGTTATTTGCACCTCACGTTTTCTAATTTGAAACTCATAATAACACTGGATATTTTGATTGTCTTTGAAGATGAGGTGATGTCTGCCAAGTCTTGGGTCAGTGCACTGCCTTTGGACTTAGTTCATACAGTAAGTGCTGTTGAATCTTGGGGGAAAATGACCTTTTTTACATAAAAATGATCCACTCTGTTTCTGATGATGTTAGAACACAGTTATTTTATATTATTATTTTAATTTTACAAACTTTTTCAATTTTAAAATGAAATTTTTAAACAAACATATTTCCTTGTTTGTGTGGTCTTACTTGGGAAAAAAGTCTAAAAAGGTTGTTTTAAAGTTATATTTTTGACTTGACAGCCCACTGATTTTGTTTTATGCTTGAACAACAAGTAAATGTTGTTTTTCAATAAATACTTAAAGGGATAGTTCACCCAAAAATGAAAATTTGATGTTTATCTGCTTACCCCCAGTGCATCCAAGATGTAGGAGACTTTGTTTCTTCAGTAGAACATAAATGACGATTTTTAACTCCAACCGTTGCCGTCTGTCAGTCAAATAACGGGAGTGAATGGGAACTCGAACAATAAGAGTCGAAAAAACTTGCATAGATAAATCCAAATTAAACCCTGCGGCTCGTGACGACACTAAGACACGAAACGATCGGTTTGTGCGAGAAACCGAACAGTATTTATATCATTTTTTACCTCTAATACACCACTATGTCCAACTGCGTTCAGCACTCGGTTAGTGAGGTCTGATCGCGCTCTGACAACAGGAGTGATGTCTCGCGCTTATACTTCAATGAGTGCTAGACATTACTTCTGTTGTCAGAGTAATCACTGATCACTGATCATTCGCTTAGTGATCAGACCTCACTAAGCGAATGCTGAACGCAGTTGGACATAGTGGTGTATTAGAGGTAAAAAATTATATAAATACTGTTCGGTTTCTTGCACAAACCGATCGTTTCGTGTCTTAGGACATCAATGTGGACGTCATGAGCGGCAGGGTTTAATTTGGATTTGTCTGTCGTGTTTTTTCGACTCTTATTGTTCGAGTTCCCATTCACTCCCATTATTTGACTAACAGACGGCAGCGGTTGGAGTTAAAAATCCTCTTTTGTGTTCTACTGAAGAAACAAAGTCATCTACATCTTGGATGCCCTGGGGGTAAGCAGATAAACATAAAATTTTCATTTTTGGGTGAACTATTCCTTTAAGAATACCCTCTTGTTCTGTCATCATTTTGTGCCAATGTTAGGTTGTGCTTAGTCTTATGTAACTTTATTACTTTGAGTTTGATTAACTTAAACCATTTACCGCAATCTGTTTCCTCAAACCATTTAAGTAACTATATAGTGGTTAAGACTTAGTTAGATTTGTTACCTGAATTCAAACTGAATGAGTGGAATAACTTATCTTTAAGTAATAAAGTAATAAATAAACTTATAAATCTTTAAGTTGAGTTTACTCTTATGATTGACTAAACCAACACTAAAATATAAGTGAATTTAACTCAATGTATATGAGTTTAGGCAAGGCAATTTTATTTGTATAGCACATTTCATACACAATGGTAATTCAAAGTGCTTTACATAAAGAAGAATCAAACACATAATAATAAGAGTTTAGAGTACTTATACTTATTGGTTTTAAAACTTAAATGGTTTACGGAAATCGGTTTCCTCAAATGGTTTGAGTTACCGCAACTTATCGGGTTTTAGTGTTCAGCAATGATTCTCAGAAATCGCTTACTGCATTTTTAAAGCATTACCGTACATAGATCACAACATTAAACTAATAAACAAACCTAAATTCTAAAACTTCTAACAATCATCAAGCCTCTATTAGTCTTCTCTTTTGAGGTCAGGACACAGATATGTGTTGAAACATGGTGTCCTTTTGCCCTGGAAAGCGACTGTATGTGTGAGTGTGTGTGAATGGCTAGTGATTATTTCAGGCTTGTGTTTTTACAGCAACAGCACTAGTGAAAATCATGCTGTCCTTCCAGTCTCCTTCACCATTAAAGACTCTTTGTTCTACTAAGAACATTACCTACATGAATTTACGGTATAGTCCAATTTGTAAATTCTCGATTTTACTATCAATTTTATTAGAATAGAATATACTGTATTATCAAAACACTTTCAGTGACAAGTTAAAAATTAATATACGTGAAATTCTCTCACACACAAACACATTTGGTTTGTAAAGCTGCAAGCTGTATGTTTCAAGAGGCGTGAACTCTACAAGTTTGTGTAAAACCTTATGACAACATTATTCAGCCTGATCTGAAAATTATCCAGAGAGCACAAACCTGACCTTTTGCACAAAGTCAATGATACATATTTGCTTATTTGATTATTGTCCTAAAAATACTGCCCAGAACATACAGAGTCCTTATCTATTTTACATCAATTTGTTTTAATGGTTATTAAATTCTAGGTTTTAATCATTTAAATTTAGATTTTGAATCACAGATTTTCAATGTGAAGCCAGACTCTTAAATCTCACTTTATGTAGACAGACAGATAGATAGATATCCCTAAAAGTAACTCAAAGAATCTCGCATAAAATTTCCAATCCAAGTCAAACTTATACTTTGACAGCATTTGAAAAATGGTTTCAAAAAAGTTTTTTTCTCTCTCAAGGCACTACAAACTTACAAAGTCACAGTTCACTGAACTCTAAAGTCAAACAACTTAGCCTCAACCCTAAAGCACAGATGGACATCTCTACAAAATCTCTGCCTACAGTTAGACACTGTCAATAAAAATCAGAAAAAGTCCAGAGAGAGTGAAGAAGCAGTACTCACTCATGGTGCTGCAGCCACGGGCACTCCGTTCGCTCGCCCAAACTTACATTTTCCACTCCTTCAAGATCGGACACGGCGTCGAGGGAACGAGCGATTATGAGAAGAAGAGAGGGAGAGTCAAAAGACGAGGGAGGAGGCAGTGAGCAAACACGGACACGGCCCAGCCATGTCTGGCATGCTGATGACACCAATCACATGGCCCCTCACTAAACATAGACTGAATTGCTCTCAGGCCAGTCGACTTCAGCGCTCATTGTTCCTGTCCTCCTGACCCTGGATCAGTTTTCTGTTTTCATGAAAAAACATGTGTGACTTACAGTACTTTGTGCAGAACGGGCTGCAGATCAGGGGTTTTTGGGGGCGTGTGTTAGGCAGGAAGTTACACAGCCTCAGGGGAACTGCCTCGGAGATAAATCTAGTAGCTTAACAGCTGTTCAGTGTGTTAGTAAGTGTAAGGGGTAAAGAAAGAGAAGCAACCCAACTATCTCAACAATACATGCATGAATATATGCAATATTTTAAACGTAGCAGAAAAAGAATAAAAATACACTGGGGTCCACAATAGGATTCAAATGAAATCTATGCCAAAGTCTTGTCGCAATAACTTTTCCTAACTAAAATGTCTCTCTCTCCCTGTACAAGCAGAGAATGTCAAGGTGGTTTAATGTCACAGACTGCTACTTTAGTTTGACATGAGCTGGAGCTCAGAACAGGGTGAAACTTTTGGCCACATGCTGCTGACTGCTCTTGAACAGATAAAAACATACAAACACACACACAAACTTTATACTACATATTTTACAGTAAAAGCACAGTATTTTAGTACCCAGAGTGACTTCTAAAGTGCTTTATCTTCACATGAGACAATGACATGGTTAACAGATGGTAAACATAATACGATAATAAGAGTTATCTGATAGAAAACATTACCCATCAAGCAAAAGGAATTACGTTAATACCTGCACACATAAAGCACTAACTTCATAGTAACGACATTTACAAGCTAATATAGATGAACAAATTCAAACAAGGATTTTTAATACAGCATATAATAGTTTATATAAATTATATAGACTGTTATAGACTGTATTCAAAGTCTTGTTATAAAGTCTATTGAAAGTGGTGATTCTGCACCTGGTTATTAAAGCCTAATGCATTCTGTAGTCTATTTATTTTAGGACACAAAAGGTTTTCATGAGTCAGCAGTATAAGAACATGAGAGGACATGTGGGAAACACAAACGTGCATCGCAACACATGCACAGACGACTGCCATACGGAGATGAATGGGGGTCTTTGGGAAAGAGCCAATCAGATGGCAGTAGAGAGCTGCTGAAATGAAGTGTAATGACATCTTACTGTAAGTCTCTAATTCATTTAGAAGATTTTAATGTCATCTTACTATAAGTCTAATTCATTTAGAAGATTTGCCAATGAAATTGCTAGTTACTGTCAGAGTATTTGTACTGCCAGCTTACTTTACTTATTTATTTTAAATGTATTATTATTATTATTTTTATATTATATTATTATTACTTAAATATATTTTTTATTTCCTCTAAAAATCTGTAAATTAAG
>RJVU01050431.1:367266-439814 GCA_003731715.1 Anabarilius grahami | reverse complement strand
ATATTATTTATAATATATTATAAATTAAATAAAACTAATTTGATCAAATATTTCACAATAAATCATTTAAAATATATTACAAAATTATACCAATTTTTAGGATTATCAAGATCTGTTTGCATTGTGACATATTTACATGATTATAGTAATGCACAACAGTTTTCTTTGACACAATGATTTTATTAAAAAAACTCAATTAAATCTAAAAGTTACAGCAATTACCATGACATATAAATATATAATTAAATTTAAATTGAATTATATTACAATTGATAAATAATATAATTTTCCTGCATTATAATAATAATGAGAAGTTTTTTTTATTTTTTATTTTTTTTATTACAGTTTTAATAATTGGTAAGATGCCTCATTGTCTTTAAGAAAAACATTTTTTTAGGTTAAAATATGAGCTGGACATATTCTTGATAGGTTTCTGAGATTCACCCTATAACACAACAATATTCAGTTTACATTAAGTTATCCGAAACTCAAGCAGGAATCAATAATCTGCCTTACAGACAAACTACAAGGCTGCTTCGGGAATATCATGTGACCTTAAAAACATTATCCACAAGCAATGTGCAGAAAGATGTCCATAAACTATTAATAAAGTGTCTACTCAGTTCACAGCAGAATTAACTGTTGCTTTTCCCTAATGCTATAAAAGCTTTAATGCTCCAATAAAGTTTAAAAAGTGAGAGAGAGCTTTACTTTAGTACTCAAACTCTGTCTCGGACAAGCAGCCTCCTCCTATTATGTTTCTGGGACCATCTTTAAATGCAGGGCCCATTCAGGAGGCCATGGGACAGGGGTGAAAGACCTACCCCCACCACACCCTCAAACAAAGGACCACTCTTAAAGACAAAGAGATAGAGGTTAATAAGCTACAGTGAGCCCTGTTATATTAATTCCCCTCCTTGCTGCCTTAACTTGTAATTTGGCCACTCAATTTCCCAAACATGCTGGAACAACAAGCAAATGATGTGGAAAATATTTGCAAAATTCAGCTCTCCTTCTCAAGCCTTTGTTGGCTTCCACTCAGGCCTTGTATTTCCCAACCGCTCAGAGAGAGAGAGAGAGAGAGAGGGAGGTGATGGCATGAACTCTGTGTTAGGTAATTTTTGCCGGGTTTCTGTGATTGGGTAAGAATCCAGAGAAGCAGAGCTTAAACACAAAAGCGGATCTTTGGAAAGCATGAGCTCATTAGACAGAAAGATCAGCTCTTCCAGTTTGTTTAAGGCAGATATGTGCTTATTTCCTTCATTTATAACAGGACAGACAATCTGAACATGAGGAGGCCCTGCCTTGCAGAAATAAAATAAATAAAATATTCCGATTGAATTACGGTTGCTAGGAGACCACTGTAAGGGACCTCTGTCGGATACTTGACTAAACAAATTCCTGATTTATTCAGCATATATTTCTAAGGTCTCACTGATCTAATGGATCTATTATCATATGTGAATGTGCCTCTTTTTGAAGTCTCTCTTTAGTTTAATCTGGGTGATTAAAGGAAAAGTACAGTGTTGGTTATAGATAGGGGTTTGATGAGACAAACCTGCTTGGTTCCAAACATTCTTCTAAATATCTTCCTTTACAGAACAGCAAAACAAAGACATTTATACAGGTTTGGAACAACTTGAGAGTGAGTAAATGATGACAGAATTTTAATTTTTGGGTGAACTATCCTAACTAATCATCTTGTAATGAATGTCATTTCAGTTCTACTTTCTAAGTATGAATTATCATATGCATTGAAAGACAACAGTATACAAGCACTGTAAAAGGGTTTTGCATCAAACTCAACTGACTGGCTTCTCTCCTGAATGATTTCACACGAGTCTCTTCAGACTTTACTGTACATGAATTATGAGCTTCCAGAACTTCTGATTAAAGCTGTGTATGACCTAATTGAAATCCTTTCCACAAATTGAATATAGAAATAAAAACAGTATAAATAGCAAAAATAAATAACACCATTTTTTCTTAGTCAAGTGCAAACAATAAGAGCAACCATAATCAAAGTACTCTCTCAATATTCAAATTGCAAACAGAGATCAGAACTAAGAGGTGGTTACTACACAGCCCAGCCTAAGATAGCTTTGATATTGGGAGACAGGCTATTGCATAGCCTAATTTGATTGCATCAGGGAGCTTGCGTTTTACTTTCGATTTCGAATTCACAATCGCACATACTCTGTGCATAGGGAGCGGTGGTGCTGAGTGCGCATTTTACAAGATAAGACATTAATCAGGCTCTGTTGAGCAACAAATCCGTCGCCATGGTCTTGTCAGTCATCTCGCCTTACTTTTGTCATGTGATCAGTGAACTGTGATTCCGGTGTGCGACTCTGCAGCTCGTGCTGGATGAGCAGAGCAGACGTTTCCAAAAGTTTACAATTGAAATGACCATTATTAAACTGAATTAAATGGTTTTTATTTCTATAAAAAACAAAAAAAGCAAAACGACAGTGGAGGCAGTGCCGCTGTGGGCACCATAATGTAATTTAAAGGTAGCGGTGGCATATTCTATGCTAATTTCACCCTCATGCCTCGTCATGGCAATATCACGAGACAGCTTTTCACCTTGACGAGAAATCTCGTCACATTTTAATATCATGAGATCTCGTCACACCACTAATTATAGATTGTATGTATGGTTATAGATTAAAATTAAATCTGCTCATTATATAAAGCGATCATGTCTCGTCAGAAAATGTAGACTAAACTGCTCAGTTCATATGGATTAGCTTTACAATTTTTGAAGTTTTTTTTTTATTTTTGCTTTTTGAAGGGTCAAAGTGGTAGTCAAGCTGTCAATGGAGAGACAGAAAGCTTTCAGAAAATCAAAAATCTTCATTTGTATTCCGTAGGTGAACAAAAGAAACAACATGAGGGTTAGTGAATTATGACAGAATTTTCATTTTGCCCTTATATATATATATATATATACGTAGACAGGCCTAACATAGTGCCTCATCACCCTCTGACAGAACATTGCATAAACCTTCAACTATGTAAAACAAACAAACAAAAAAAAAAATAAATAGACAGAAGGACCCCATGTAGGCTACCATTCAAGAATGTAGGATCGATAAGATTTTAAAATGTTTTTGAAAGTAAAAGATAAAACAGTAATATTGTGAAATAATTATAAATAAAATTATTTTTTAAATAAGCGTTTTTTCTTTAATTTACCTTAAAATGTAATTTATTCCTGTGATGGCAAAGCTGTTTTTTCAGCAAATAGTCAGAGAAGCGCTAAGTACAAGAAACAGGAAGTAAGCTCTATTAATAGCATGTGGTTGTATTTTTGCCGCTTTGCTATGACACTTCCATAGACGAATGATTTTATTATCCATTTTGATTAAGCACAAATTACATTCCACCGAACAGAGTTCTGGTGCACCAGTGTTTGGATGTAAATACAATTATGTATGAGAACTACAATTGGACAAATTTTAATGCTAAACTATGAAACAGACCTCGAAAAGTCACAAATATAACAAGATTACACATAACCCAAATACCAAATATCCTGCATCTTATCATGTGCAGTCAACACAGATGGTAGATAGTGGAAGAGGCCTAAGTGCACACAGAGGAACTCAGGAAGATCACTTGGCTCAATTCCCTCTGGATTGAGATTACAACCAAAAGAAAGAGCAGAGTTTGTTCAGAGGTAACATATGCCCTTCATGAGACGGCAAATCAAGACAACAATGCACATCCAGAAAAGAAAAATCAATAGAGTGCATTTAAAGGCTGTGGCCTTTCACCTCTCAAAGAGCCCTGGTCAGATGGGGCAGGCTATCATTTACATTGCTTATATTAGTAAAAAACTGCTTATTATTAAAAATTTAGATGTCTATCTACCAAACAGGTTATGAATAATTCTATAATGTCTCGTAATCCGGATTTGCATGATGTATTTGATGTGTCTGTAATTGGGCAAATTTCAGCCAGTATTCGATATTTAATTGTACTTGTTCAATTATCCTATTTTTACATTTAAAGTCTAGATCATTACCAACAGCAAAAGTTACGCTTATCTTTAAAATCACTAATATATCTAATAGTCACTATAAAACTTGAGCAAATCTTAAAATAAATATTATCCATTTTTTTTCCACAATGTTGTGATGACTAAGTTCACTTGTAGAAACTTTTTTTTTTTTTACCTGATAGAGTTCCATAGTGTTAATATTTGTACATCCTAAATATACATGTCACTTAAAGATACTTTAAAAAAATATCTAAGGTGCTTTAGAACTCTTCAAGTTCAAGCCATGAAAAGGAATCATATCTTAAAGTTGTTGATGTGAAGCAATAAGAAAGCAGTAGTAAAGGGTTAGTCCACCCAAAAATTGTCAACAATTACTCAACCTCATGTCATTCCAAAATCATACATTTTGCTTGTGTGCATCAAGCAAGCAAGCTTCTGTTTACCAAATTTGAGCTCTCTGTGCTTTTGCTGATAACTTTTTATATGTGAATAAAAGCCTGTATTAAAGCTGTTAATCATATAAAGTGACTGTGTCTCTTCAGAAGACTTTGATCAAACTGCTTGATTCACAATAAGGATTTCTTTTAAGATCTCTTTATGAGTGTTTTGAAGCATCAGAGTTTTGGGTGACTTTGGAACCGTGTACACGACACCATTTTCAATTAAAAACGTAACATTTTCTATGCGTTTTGGACGTTCATTTACATGGCAACAGAGTTTTGGGGGCCTAAAAACACAAACTTTTGAAAACGGGTTTCAAAGTGCAAATGTTTGAAAACAATACCGTTATCGTCTCTATGTAAACTACAAAAAAGCTAATTTTTGAAAATAGTGACATTATGCACATGCGTATTACGTGTTCAGTCTATAAGCGCGTAGCGTTTCTTTACAAAGTGACATCGCCAACAACTGGCCAAAAGCAAAAAAAAGAAAAGATAAACACTTCTTTCTGTCAGTCTAATATTATCAAGGCTGAGTTATGAAAAGAGTCAAGCATGTGCAGATACACCTCTACGCAGGCAGCTAGTTATTGTGAGCTTGACCTCTATGAGAGAGGGCATATCGTAACCCATCTCAGCCGTTACAGCATGAACTCAAGCACACGTGCGCATGAAAGCAAACCACACATGCAGAAACAAATAACCCTGGAGGAAAAAGTGTGCTCATGTCTCTCTCTATATGCTTTCTTGGTCTCTAGGGAGGATACATCTGCCGCCATTCAGATGACAATGAAACAGACATTTTTATATTTGAGCATATGATGTTATTATGCAACAGGATTGTAATCTTATATAGGATTAGAAATCACACACTTTCTGTTTCACTTCACATTTCTACACAAACCTTTCTTGAACATTACAAGACACCATAAAGGAGCACTGCTGTGAAATTGAGTACGTCATGAGTTAGATTAAATCTGATCTGTGATCAGCAGAACTTTGGGATAAAGCCAGCTGTGAAAGTAACTTGATGTTTCATTAGAAATGACAGCTAGTACACTCATTTTTGTCAAGTATTCAGCATATTTTCAGCGGTTAACATTATAAATCATTGGAATTCCTACAAAATAACATCAGATGATTTTGATTTTGCAAATAAACTTAAGCATGTTACTGAAGAGAGAAAAACAGTATTTGAAAACATTCATAATTATGGTAATATAGGACTCTTGGGGATAACCAAAGTAGTGTTTCATCTCCAACGTTTCATGTTTATTTTTGCCTGTCCTGATGGGCACATGACTTGTGTGATATCGTCACCAAAATAGTAGGACTGAGGGATCAGATGAACTTTATACCATCTGCTTGTATAGGGTATCACTCTCACTTTTTCCTCTATATTTCCTAGAAAAACTAATTTTAGGTTGATAAGTGCGTGATTTCCCTCTGATGAGGTTTAATTCTCAAGAACTAGCAAATTTGGACTAAAAGTATAGATAAATAAAAGGACAACTATTGCTGCTTGTCACTCTTTTACTTGAAAGGTCAAGTACGGTCACAGTTTCAACACGAGCTGCTCTAACAGTAATAAAATCAAATCTTAAGTGTATTTAGGAAATGAGACTGATGTAATCGGATTCCATAATCTGCTTGAGTTGTAGGGAGAGCTTATTAAAAGTTGCATGCTGAAGTTTGCAGTTGGGCATGAAGTCAAGTCATAGGATAGATGTTCCTCCACTGAGCCTACAGTGGTCTTCAGCTGGTCTCCCAGTCTGGCCAAGCTGAAAGGTGCCATAAAAAAAAAAACAGACCAGCAAACCAGCATCTAAACGTATGGATGTGTCTCAAAACTTAAATAAGCCGGCTTCTTGCAGCACTTTTTGGCATCATTCCAGTCAGCTGTCTAGCTAGGCAGCTCACTAGATTTTGGGACACAGACAGCACACACACAATGGCTAAACATATTTAGATGATGGAAGGCGATGATGTTGTGTGTGTTTGTGTGTCATCTTACCATATGATGAAGGCTGTCCTTAAAGCAAAAATAATACAAATAGTCCAGATCAGATGCAGGTTTACTTGAAAAGTCGTTGAAGACAATCCTGTTTTTTTTTTTGTTTTTTTTTTTTAGAACCAGAGATTTGTAAAACCAAATTATTTAGTAGGCTATTTAACCGACAAACTTTTTACGACGTAGCTACTGGACATTATTTCGTAAGTATCCAAAAACAAAGTCAGTGATCCCTGGCTCCCTTTCAATGGACCTGCTGAATAAAAAGTAGCACAGCGATACTGCCCAGTTTGGTATTTCTGTTCTTTAGGAGATCCGGACATCTGTAATACCCCTAAACGAAGCTCTGGGCGAAAGAAGAGCAAATAAAGATGATATACTATTCCCAATAATAAGGACGTTATGATGCCCAGAATCTCATCCGAAAAGCCGGTATCACACGCTGCTCTCCGCCCCAGACATACAACACTGATCTCTCTCTCCCTCCCTCTCTCTCTTTCTCTATGAGAGCTGACGCCACTCCCCATTCTCAATGTAGAGCTTTTGCAACTCTTTCACAATTAGTACACGTTGAAGACAGCACGAGCATGTTTGACCGTTTTTCGCTCTTTTTATTCCTGCTTTTTATAATCAAATAGTGCGCGTTCAATTTCAGTTTAAAAGTAGTCCACTTTATTGGAATGATTTTTTTTGCGTACACAAAAAGTGACAGAAAAAGTGTCAGTAATGTTACTAAATACTATATACAACATAACATAAAATGCAGAGAAAAAAATAAACTTTCAGCAAGACATTATTAATGGACATTTAAGACTTGAACATACAGGTTACTTCAACAATATGCTAATTAAAAATACAAAGCGAATATTAATGTATATGGTTACATAATATTAAACATTTTACACATTTAAATATGTATTTTTTTTAAAATATGGAAACGTAAAAATTTGAGAAAGCGGAGAAATGTAACCGGATGCTGTGGATGCGCATGCTCAGTGGAACATGTTTCCTAAACACAAAAGAGCGTCCTTTTCTGTATCCTAGCAGCGAGGGATCGTCCAATAGTAGGGGTGTTGAGATATTTGGAAGTTGAACACAGATATGAAAAAGGCATACGTTTACTTTTTACGTTATATTTTTACAAATATTTTCAATATGTATGTTTTTTTACAAATGCAGTGATATTATATAATTATAATTAAAATTGCTAATTTAAACGCTTTGGTCTTATGACTGAGATGACGTACCCTCGCGCGAATTAGTTTCGCTTCTAATTTTGTGTCCGTTTGTCAGTTGCCTACCGCGCGTAGGGAAAATTATACAAAAGATAACTACACCCGCAATTAAGCCCAATAAACTGTTAAAACATTACAAAAAGAACAGGGAAATGTTTTAAATATGGTGTTAATCGGTCCGCGTGTGTACTATTGAATATTTGTAGCGTCTGTATGGTCAGGAAGCTGTGTTTGTAGTTAGTACTGTGAACTGCCAGTGAGCTCGAGCTCTCAATCTCACGTGAGACTTTGAAGGTGTGTTTATGTGATTATTTTGCATCTAAACACTGGCTTTCAAGGCTGGCGTGTTTTAGAAGGTTGTTTTGGCGTTAATGTACGTGCTTTTTTTTTTATCGCTGCATAGATGGAGAACTTTATTTTGTATGAAGAGATTGGGAGAGGTAGCAGATCAGTTGTTTATAAGGGCAGAAGGAAAGGCAGCATACATTTCGTGGCCATCATCTGCTGTGACAAATCCAAGAGACCTGAATTAACAAACCATGTATGTAAACGTAATATTTCTTCAGCTATTTGTTTTAAACAATGTGTTTGCCTCAAACTGTATCCCTGTGTTTGATAAATGTCACATTATCTCCACAGGTGAGACTTGCCCATGACATTAAGCATGACAATGTGGTGTCTTTCTATGAATGGTATGAGACTAGCAACCATCTGTGGCTGGTGGTGGAGATGTGCACAGGTGAGATCTCTAAAGTTTTATCAGTGTACTAAGCCTGCTCTAATACCTTGCTTTTCTATGTATTGAAATCTAATGCTTATGTTTTGCTTGACTAAGTATTTTTTCTTTTTTTCTAGGTGGATCCCTGGCAGCACTGATCGCTCAAGATGAGTGCTTGTCTGAGGACGTAGTGCGAGAGTTTTCCATTGACCTGATAAAAGGTCTTAAATACATCCATGACTCTGGCATTGTTGTCTCAGATCTCACACCTGCAAAGGTATAAGCGTCACACCTGCTAGGCAAGCCATTGCAATGTATGTCCATCCTGAGCTGGTGTCATATTACACACTAAACAGAGTTTTACAGTGGGCTGCTTCTAGGTATAAAACAAAATACCCCCCTCGCAACAACATCTCTTCTCAAATGAGGTGTGCAGGACAATAATCGCTCCCCTCCAACAACCTGTCACTCACATGAGATCACAGCAATTAGCAAACAACAGCGATCCAATCAAATCCAGTTGGACAAAGTCCCTCCCTACATTTTTTCTCGTTCGAGAAGAAGGTTCACTCGAATTTACTTCACATTAGGGAAGAAAAGCAATAGCGACTTCTGTTTCATGCAGATTTAATAATATTTTCTACCCTTTAAAACCACATTCTTTTTGATACCATGTTTTTATGTTGTTCTATGCTGTTTTATATTACTTCTTTATCCCATTTAGTATGCTCGACTTATGATAATGGTGTGATCCTTATCAAACTGTTTGTTTTTAAGTTTTGTTTTGTTAAGTTTGTTTTTCCTACAAGTAGTATTGAAGTTAGAAAGGTGCTAAATAAATAAAACAACTACTTATTTAAAAAAAAACGCTGTAAGGATAAGATTACGTTTATATACCGTTAGTCTTTTTTTTGCCTTTCATTTTCCTCAAATCTTGCCTATTATTCACTATGTATTCATGCAGATTTTGTTGGATGGACCAGGAACTCTAAAGTACTCCAATTTCTGCCTGGCCAAAGCTGAAGGAGAAATTCTGGAGGAGTTTTTCTCTCTTGTGATGGCCGAGGAGATGGGAGCTGGAGACTGTAAAGAAAGCATTGTCTCTCCACAAAACATAAGGAACAGAATTAAAGGTCAGCAGGACTATCACTTTCACTGTTCACATATACAGTACTTAGATACCACAGCAAAAACTAAAAAAGTTCAAACATTATTAAATGCAAATGAACAGTCAGTAAAAAAATACACTAATAGGTTGTTTGCAATCACGTGGTTCTGGTGACGTGTGAAATTCCGGTGGAGGGCAAGCATTGAAAATTAGAATGGAAGAGATGGAGAAAAGTCCTTTCTGTGCTGGTTTAGAAAGGTATAAACAGAAAATCACAACATATGTTGGACGTGATCTTTATGCTATGAAGATGAGCGACTTTTCCACTGAATTGAAAGACTTGATTGCCATCGAGGAGGTAGATATAGAGAATGTAAAGCTGCCGTCACGCCGTGTTCAGTTCTAGTTTGGTTTGTTTATATCGCGCTAGTGAAGTTAGGGCAGTATTTTTGATTTTCTTTCGTGATTGTGAAAAATGTCGCCATTGTAGGTCATTTATGCTGAATCGAGAATTGCAACAGGAGCTCACATCATCGTTCAGGGAAAAAACTGCACGGTGTAATACAATTTTCGCCTTTTATACATGTAAATACACACTAAGGGGAGCAGGTTGAGGAGGTGACAGCCGACGACGTATATCAAATCTAATAATGTCACTGATTTAACCCACTCCCTATTACTCAATAAAGTAATCACATTGCTGAGTGTTTTTGAAAGTGTTGTCTTTGTTGTTGAATCGACTTCTGTGAGCTTGTTAAACATTTATTTATTTGGACATTTTCTACCATATGATGGCTGAAGCAGCACCACGTGACACTGTTCTCATGGTAACCAGATCAACGTTGTGAACGGAATACTACAAAACTTAAGTGAAAACACCAAATTATCATTCAATTGGATAAAATAGCTTCTCTTCCCTGCAAACGATACCATGAAGAATGTGGATATTTAAACAAGTCAAAAACAAATAAGGTGAGCAGGTATCCATATTCATTTTAGTATCAGCAGACGCAAAACACTATTAAAGGCGACAACTTTTAAAGTAAAAAAACGATATAAGTTATAAAAAACGGTATACGTTATGTAAATTATATAAACACCTTCTGGGTTCTCGATTTTAACAATTTGAGCAACTATAAACGACGCAAAACATACGAATTTTGAGTTTTTGATAGGATTCCTATATAGAAAAATTAGTCCCTGCCCTCCAGACTCATTCGTGCTACTGCTGTGACGTCATGTGCAAACAACCTATTACAAGCATAGAATGTTTTTACAAATAAAGTAAGGTCAAACTGTAGTGTTCAGGTACAGACATGTAGCCTAATAATTAGGCCTAAATGTAAAATAACACTATGGTGTTCTGTTCACTGTATCAATTTGTTAAAGCAGTTTTTTTTTTTTTTTTGATTAACATTAATTACATAGACAGCAGCAGTTATTTATAGGCTACTGTCACTTTAAGAGCGAATGCACAGATCCAATATTATGATACACATCTATCTATCTATCTATCTATCTAGTTTTCTAATGGCCTGTAATATCTTCACCGATCATGTGTATGATTTATCATAAGATGTTGTTCTGGCAGGTTCTCCTGTGTATTGCGCTCCGGAGGTGTTGAGAGGAGCAGACTCCAGTGTCTGCAGTGACCTGTGGGCGTTAGGCTGCATCTTTTATGAAATGTTCACAGGTTACACATTTTACACATCTCATCTTAGCAAAATAATATCTAGTTAAATTCATATATAATTTTCAATTTTAGTTTTGGTAACACTTTACCTAAAGCCTTTATATAATGTAGGGCTGCACAATTATTAATCACGATTAATCGTGTGCAAAATAAAAGTCTGTGTTTACGTAATATATGTGTGTGTTGTGTATAATAATTATGTATATATAAATACACACACGTACATATTTATATATAAAATATTTATATTTATATATAATATAAATTGTATATAAATATATATTTATTTATACATGCATACAGTATATTTCTTAAAGATATACATGTATGTGTGTGTATTTATATATTCATGATTATTACAAGGAATCTGCAAATATAATGCATTTTAACTTTGGTTACAAGTATTTATGAAAAGATATAATAAAAGATATAATGCATTACAACATACATTATGAGCAGCTGTATAATACATTATACATAAAGGCTTCAAGTAAAGTGTTACCCAGTTCTCTGTCTCATTTTCTCTTTTGTTTCCTAGGCAAACCACCCTTTGTCTCTGAGAGTATGACTGGTCTAGTTGATCTAATTTTAAATGAAGATCCTCCACCCCTAAGACAAAAAGGTTTGACACCTCACCTTTAACATATTGTACTTGATATTGTTTTTTTAAGTGTTCCTTTTATGACACATGTAATTACATCTATTTTCTTTTTAAGAACCTGCTTTCTCACAGCCCAGTCTAGAGTTTGCAAGGCTGGTCATGGGTTTACTTCAGAAAGACCCAGTGAAAAGGTACAGTATTTATTTTACTTAGTTATTAATTATTATTATTATTATTTTTAATGAGTAATTCATAAGTATTGAGTGATGTGATCACTCATTTCTCATTACTTGTGATATGAGATGGATACAATGATAGGCACTAAATTGTTCTTTCAGCTCTTTAATTACAAAAAATAATGCAATTTATTGTCTTGGACATTTTCTTAGAGTACCATGAATGATTTGACCAGGAATAAAAGCATTCACTCTTTCCACACCATTGAATCTGTCACATTACATTAACATTGTAGCTTCAGGTACTCATCTGTGAATCTCCTAAATTACTGTCATCTATAGGTTAAGCTGGGACCTTTTAGTATCTCACCCATTCTGGAGGGAAGTGTTTTCAGAGGCACACATCACTATAGGAAAAGGGCAGGATGACGTCTCGCTGATATCAAGGTACATTTGACAGTAGTGCCAAATATCCATTTTGGTGTTCTTGACATTGTTCTGTTAAGTGTTACGTTCTTTATTAAGCCCATTGAGCAGTTATGTTTTCACCATAAACCACATTCACTGACACCCATTTTACTTTTGTAAAGTTGTGACCCATGCCAAAGCCCTTAATGTCACCGTGAAGTCAAAATAGACAATTCTTATTTTTTATGGAATACCGCAGTATTTATTACATATAAATGATTTATCAGTGCACATAATTTTTTATTAATTTTTTTTAATTCATGTGCCCTTGTAATCTTTAATCAAAATAACTTCCCCTCCCTCTTGCAACAAGATCTCTTCTCTTCGCTTCTCTGATGAAATGTTTACTGGCGCAAGGGCGGGACAACCTGTTACTCATGTGAGATCGACCAATAACAAACAACAACGATCAAATCAATTTCCAATGGACAAAATCAAGTACATTTTTTCTTATTCGAGAATTCATTTCACTCGGATTTAAGTCACAACAGGGAAGAAAAGACTTTCGCAACTTCCATTTAATGCTGAATTTAAAGGAGACCTATTATTCAAAATTCACTTGCAATTACATGGTGTTTAAACATAAATGTGTGTTGGCAGTGTGTGTACACAACCACCCTATAATGGTAAAAATCCACCCACTCCTTTTTTGAATCCCCATAAATCATAAGCAGCGTCTCAGAATAAGCCGTTTGCAGTTTCTATGCAATGTGACGTCACATTGCACAGGACCCGCCCACGACTGCTGACGGACTCTGCCCTATTAGTATAGACCCCGCCCTGAGTGAGCTGTACACAGCCCACCATGTTTATCTCCTCTCCAGATCATTTAACAGCAGCATTCAAGTAAGAAATGTATTCTTATTAAAGCTACTGAAGTTATTCAATCAAGAGCAGTAAGTGATTTTCTGTTTTCCTTGTGTTGTTTGGTTCATATTAAAGGGTTGGTTCACCCAAAAATGTCATTTATTACTCACCCTCATGCCGTTCCAAACCCGTAAGACCTTCGTTAATCTTCGGAACGCAAATTTAGATATTTTAGTTGAAATCCTATGGCTCCGTGAGGCCTGCATAGGGAGCAATGACATTTCCTTTCTCAAGATCTATAAAGGTACTAAAAACATATTTAAATCAGTTCATGTGAGTACAGTGGTTCAATATTAATATTATAAAGCGACGAGAATATTTTTGGTGCGCCAAAAAAAAACTAAATAACGACTTATATAGTGATGGCCGATTTCAAAACACTGCTTCAGGAAGCTTCGGAGCAATAATGAATCAGCGTGTCGAATCAGCAGTTTGGAGCGCCAAAGTCACGTGATTTCAGCAGTCTGGCGGTTTGACACGCGATCGGAATCATGATTCGACACTCTGATTCATAATGCTCCGAAGCTTCCTGAAGCAGTGTTTTGAAATCGGCCATCACTAAATAAGTTATTTTGTTTTTTTGGCGCACCAAAAATATTCTCGTTGCTTTATAATATTAATATTGAACCACTGTACTCACATGAACTAATTTAAATATGTTTTTAGTATATTAATGGATCTTGAGAGAGGAAATGTCATTACTGGCTATGGAGGCCTCACTGAGCCGTCGGATTTCAACAAAAATATCTTAATTTGTGTTCCGAAGATTAACCAAGGTCTTACGGGTGTGAAACGGCATGAGGGTGAGTAATAAATGACAGAATTTTCATTTTTGGGTGAACTAACCCTTTAACAGCATATACAGCAGTAAGTACAGTATATTACGCTGCTGTCACTTTAATAAACAGATCTAAAATACACATGCGATTTCTTTACTTGCTGTTTACATTCACAGACATAACCAACTGTGTTTATGTGAATTGTGTGTTTGACAGTTTAAGCACAATAAGACCTGAAAGAGAACTTAGTTTAATATTCACAGGACGTGCCATCTGACATCCAGCCTTCCGTGCACATGCTTCGGATGTGTGCGCTCAGAAAACCATATATCAGAAGTTTAGACTGATGTGGCTTTGAAGTTAATGCAGATAATAAACTTTCATGAAGATGAAGAACTGCAATATCACGTGAGCTTAACGCAATACTAGATGATAATCAAAACCAAACAGATGTTTAGTTTTTGGCAGAGTATCTGAGGCACAAGCTGTACAGGCTCTGCCCTCTTCTGGAAAGCAAGGCAGGGAGCAGCAGCTCATTTGCATTTAAAGATACATGCACGGAAACAGCATGTTTTTCCTTTTTCCTTTTCCATTTATAACATGGTATGATAAATGATCTGTGAGGTATTTCGAGCTGAAACTCCACAGACACATTCTGGGGACACCATACATCATATTACATCTAAAAAGTGGCATAATAGGTCCCCTTTCAAGAGTCTGGTGTTTGTATATGGCTCTGTAGATCATCTTGTGCACAGAAGCTCTCAGTCTAGCATTGATGCATTGAGTGGGCAAACAGCCCTATGGCACACTTCATACACTGCCTGTGTGTTCAGCACAATGCCTTACACAATAAGCCATTGTCCCATCCTAGCAAACACAACAAATGCAGGTTATAAAAAGCTTTTTCAGTAGTATTGGCGCTTCCTGCACTAAAAACAGACCACATCTGTTTAATTTGTTCCTAAGTCATTTGTTTTATGAGTCCAGGATAGTTGTGTACTTATGTTTATGCAACTGTGTTGCTATTAAAAATGAAGAATCAGAAGTTATTGACCAAGTTTAAATATAGGTCAGGTTAGGAAATGAAGACATTAATGTGTGCATGTAGATGTTTTAAGACAAAGCAGATTGATTGAATAGCAAACGTATATGCTCCAGCTGATCTGATGAAGTCTGGAGTGATGCTGACTTTGGGCTGTGACTCTGATCTGAGCTGGTGTCAGCTGCTGTGAGTGGGCCAAAACAAAGACCATTGTGATTCAACCACAAGAATGCATATAAAATAAGAAATGTTACTTGAGCACCAAATCAGCTTATAAGAATGATTTATGAAGGATCACGTGACACTTCAGTTTTGCCATAGGAGGACTTCTTTTTTAAATTGAAATAATTTTAAATTACAATAATATTCCAAATATTACTGTTTTTAATGTATTTCTGCTCAAATAAACATAACCATGGTCATAAGATAATTCTTTCAAAAACTTAACTTAAAACTTAAAAGAGATAGTTCACCCAAAAATTAAAATTCTGTCATAATTTTCTCACCATCAAGTTGTTCCAAACCTGTGTGAATTTCTTTTTTCTGCTGAACACAAAGAAGATATTTTGAAGAATATGTGTGTCCAAACAGTTGATGGACCCTATTGACTTCCATAGTATGAAAAAAGAAAAAAGAAAATCCTGTGGGAGTCAATAGGGACCATTGACTGTTTGGTTACTGACATTCTTCAAAATATCTTCTTTTGTGTTCAGCCGAAGAAAGGAATTCACACAGGTTTGGAACAATAGGTTGTTTGCACGTGACGTCACAGCAGCAGCGCGAATGAGTCTGGAGGTCAGGGAGTGATTTTTCTATATAGGAATCCTATCAAAAACTCAAAATTTGTATGTTTTGCGTCGTTTATGGCTACTCCAATCGATAAAATCGAGAACCCAGAAGGTGTTTATATCGTTTACATAACTTATACCATTTTTTTTTGTAACTTATATCGTTTTTTTAACTTTAAAAGTTGTCGCCTTTAATAGCGTTTTGCGTCTGCTGATACTGAAATGAATATGGATACCTTTTTTTTTTTTTTTTTTTTATTCCTTTATTTAACCAGGAGAAGTCAAATTGAGACTATAGTGTCTTTTTCAAATGATCCCTGGCCAAGAAAGGCAGCACTTAAAAATTTATCAGCACCCCATAAGCCATACAACAACACCTAACAAGGACAAAAGTTAAATACAACAACAAACAAAATATAACACAATATCATAACCAGGACAGGCAGAAAACAAAACAGAACAGCAGCCTATATACAATCACACTTTATAGTTATAGCTGAAGGTTTCTGTGACATATAATTTAAAATCATTAAGAGATATAATAGTGCCTAGCTTCAACTGTTTTTGCAAAGCATTCCAGGTTGAAGGGGCATTGTAACGGAAGGCAGTTTTACCAAATTCAGATTTTACAGCAGGTATAGTAAAAAGAATGCTATTACTTGATCTGAGATTGTATCTATTGTTTTCTACCAAAGAGAAAACTGATAAGTAAGAAGGCAACAGTCCTATCACTGCCTTATAAATAAAAATAAGCCAGTGATGCTGTCTACGAATTGAGAGTGGAGGCCAACCTGATAAACTGTACAAAGTACAATGATGTGTAGAATATTCAGCATTAGTAACAAAGCGTAAAGCAGAATGGTAAATAGAATCTAGTGAACATAAAACGGACTTTGCTGCATGCATGTACAGAATATCTCCATAGTCTATAACAGATAAAAATGTAGCAGCAACAAGTTCCTTTCTTACTTTTAAATTAAAACAAGCCTTATTTCTATAATAAAAACCCAGTTTAACTCTCAGCTTTTTTACCAGGTTATCTACATGGGGTTTAAATGTGAGCTTTTCATCTAATAAAAAACCCAGATAATTATAACATGACACTCTTTCATTTTTCTGGTCATATAGAGTGATAATTTGAGGCAAATCCTGTAAATTGCTGGAGTGAGTAAATAACATAAATTTTGTCTTTTTAGAATTAAGTACCAATTTCAATTTAAGTAAATTGTTTTGTAGAACTGTGAAAGCATCCTGCAATTTCTTGAATGCCTCATATGGAGATCTTGCAGAACTATATATAATGGTATCATCTGCATAGAGATGTGCAGCTGCATCAACGTTTGTACAAATATCATTTATGTAGATTGTAAACAACAAAGGCCCTAATATGGAACCTTGAGGGACTCCAACTATTAGTTCTGTCTCCCCTGACATAATGCCTTCAAAAGTGACATGCTGATATCTGCTTACCTGCTTACATTATTTGTTTTTGACTTGGTTAAATATCCACATTCTTCATGGTATCGTTTGCAGGGAAGAGAAGCTATTTTATCCAATTGAATGATAATTTGGTGTTTTCACTTAAGTTTTGTAGTATTCCGTTCACAATGTTGATCTGGTTACCATGAGAAAAGTGTCAAGCGCTGCTGCTTCAGCCATCATATGGTAGAAAATGTCCAAATAAATAAATGTTTAACAAGCTGACAGAAGTCGATTCAACAACAAAGACAACACTTTCAAAAACACTCAGCTATGTGATTATTTTATTGAGTAATAGGGAGTGGGTTAAATCAGTGACATTATTAGATTTGATATACGGCGTCTTCCCGTCACCTCCTCAACCTGCTCCCCTTAGGCCGTGTCCACCAAAGCGTTTTTTCCAGCTGCTAGCATACTTTTTCAATTGTTTTCAATGGGAACGCAATTTTTTCACGCTCAAGCGCTGAGAACTCAGCATTTTTTACCGGTCACCTCGAGTTGAAGAATGTTCTCAACTTTGAGTAAAACGCTGCGCTCATCACTGTCACTTTTTAGCCAGCCTTCCAATCACAGTGGAGGAGGAGCAAATACAACACCGACCAACTGTCACAACATTCTTGCTGTACAACGACATCAACAAGCAGAGAACGGAACAAAATGGATGAGAAATTAATATTGCTGGTCTCCGAACATACATAGCAAGTACTCTACATTGTGTCAACATTTTAAGTCTGAAACAAATTACCTGCAAAATCAGTTATAAGTAACAGTGCCGTGGATATTCCGTATCATAGCAACACTGCGCTGCTGAAGCGCTCTCAAGCGCTCACAGATAGGCATTTAAAGCAGAGCGCCTAGCGTTTTCAGATGGCTAAAACGCTTTGGTGGACACGGGGCCTTAGTGTGTTTTTACACGTATAAAAGGCAACAATTGTATTACACCGTCCAGTTTTTTCTTTGAACGATGATGTGAGCTCCTGTTGCAATTCTCGATTCAGCATAAATGACCTACAATGGCGACATTTTTCACAATCGCGACAGAAAATCAAAAATACTGCCCTAACTTCACTAGTAGAAAGGCAGCGCGATATAAACAAACCCAGACTAGAACTGAACACGGCGTGACGGCAGCTTTACATTCTCTATAGCTACCTCCTCGATGTCTGGACAGTCTTTCAATTCAGTGGAAAAGTCGCTCATCTTCATAACATAAAGATCACGTCCAACATATGTTGTGATTTTCTGTTTATACCTTTCTAAACCAGCACAGAAAGGACTTTTCTCCATCTCTTCCATTCTAATTTTCACTGCTTGCCCTCCACCGGTATTTTGCGCGTCACCAGAACCACGTGATTGCAAACAACCTATTTGAGGGTGAGCAAATGATGACAGAATTTTTATTTTTTGGTGAACTATCCCTTTAAAATCTTACCACCCCAAAAACTTTTGATTTATAGACACACCAGTGATATTTTTACCAGTTACGACCAAATAAATCAAATTACCTTTGAAATTGTACATCTTGGTAATAGTTTTTAATTTCGTCACCTATTTTTAATTTAGTCTTAGTCTTAGTCTTGTGCCAAATGTCCTTGTTAGTTTTAGTCATATTTAGTCATTCACATATCTTTTTTTGTTAGTCAAGTTTTAGTCGACTAAACGTCTCGTCATTTTAGTCTAGTTTTAGTCAAAAGAAAACTCAAGGTATCTTAGTCAAGTTTTAGTCGACTAAAAGTCTTTTAATTTTAGTCTAGTTTTAGTCAAAAAATGTTAGTCTTTTTTTTTTAAATAACACATTATTACTGAGAGCAGAGCCGGATTAAATAAATGGACTACACTAGGCAGGCTGCATTTTTTGGGCCCCCCTCCATCGATGTTATTTATGAATTGAAATCTGAAACTTACCAAAGTTNGCATGCAGTGTAAACAAGGCTTCAACGAGGCTTAACTTGAGCAACAGCGCGAAGCCGCGAACTCGTTCTGAATATTTTAAAGGCGTAACAGCTGATGAAAAAGCAGAGACGATTGTTGACGAAAATGAAGAGAGATTTTATCTTAGTTTTTATTTTATACAAAACATTTTCGTCTCGTCTTTTTTCGTCAACAATAATGCATGTTAATTTAGTCTTAGTCAGCGTTTTTGGACAGTGGTGCAGTCTTGTCATCGTCTCGTCTTAGTCATGAAAAAAAAGGTCGTTGACGAACATATTTCGTCTCGTCTCGTCTGACGAAATTAACACTACTTGGTAATATTTGTTGCGTTGCATTTAGTGATTTTATAAAAAAAAAAATCTAACTATTGTCTCCAGGCAGGATGATTTTCATTACCGTATTACGGCAGTGAGTGTTATGTTATTTTTGTTATTTATATATATATATATAATATACACTGCCCTCCAAAAGTGTGGAAACACCCCTGGCAAAGTGTGGTTTTGGACGATATCAGCATAAATCCTTATCATTTTTTGGTGCAAATACATTAAAGTAACTTGACATTATCATTGAAGACCAGCAATAATAATTTTCATTTTGATTACATAATAATGGCAATATATACATGTCAAAGTCAGACATGCCCCTTTGCCAGCTGTGATGCCTGGTTACTGGTTTAAACTTGGCCCAGGGTTGTAAAAGATTTTTGGGTCAGCACACCTTAATAGCTTCAACAATTGATTGCCAATTAAGTTTAGAATACAATGAACCAATTAGAACCCAGTTTAGGTCAGATATCTAATGGTGGATATTTAGATGAATCGAAAATTTAAGTTTTTTTTTCTATGTATAAACTGTTTATTTAATAAAATATGTTTTCGTAGTTTGTGTTGTCCCTTATCAGTGCAAAATTATCACACATTAAAAAGGATTCATGCCAATATTGTCCAAAACCCCACTTTTCTAGGGCGTTCCAAACTTTTGGAGGGCACTGTAATTTTGGTTGTAAAATATGACCCATTCATTTTTACATTTGTCTAATGTTTTCTTCAATTGTGTGTGTGTTTCAGCCTGCATTTGGCTCCTGTGACTTCTCAGACAGCAGATGAAGCACAGGCAGCACCTGCTGACCCAGCCAGCCCAAACCTCAGCAAGTCCTTCACATTAGGTAATGCAACAGACATGAGAGTCAGCACGTCCTGCCACACACACTCTATGTGCCTGCAAAGGGTCCGTGGATTTTATGCCTATGCTCTGTGCATGTGTGGTCACCAAGCACGTACACATGTGTCAGCCTGTACAACTCATGTTCCGTTTGCATTACTGTACAAATGATATTTATGTTCAGTATTAAATCACACACACATCTGTACACTCAAGGATTAGATTGCTGCTGGTTAATACCACCATTGCATATTATCAGAGGGGGACTACATGACAGAAGAGTGAGCTTATGTAACCGTGAATCATTGAAACTCTTTTGTGCTGTACATTGTGTTAAAATGTAATCTGTTAAAATGAGCTTCATTTGGAACAAGAGAGCTGTATAGTAAAAAAAAACAAATTCAATATTTATACCAAAGGAGTTATTTTTTATTATAGGAGGACATTATTGTCATCATTATTTTTTTGTCTGACTTTTTCTTTGTGATGTTTTTATATCATAGATAGCGTGTTTGAGTTTAGACCAAAGTCTGCGCTGGACAGTGATTCCAAAGAAGCAATTTTCCTCCTCAGGTACCGCAACTCAGTCTCCTGTATCTTAATTTATATCTCTCTGAACTCAAAAGCTTCCATAAACACTTTAATGTGCCTATTACATGTAGATATGGATACTTCTGTGTTCTTTGGACATGTTTGTGAACTATGAAATATAGTAAAATCAGAACATTTTAGTCTCTTTCTCTTAATGTACACTACCACTCAAATGCTTGGACATGCTTTATTTTAATCATTACTATTTTTAACACACAATACTACTACTAGTAAAGTCCTCACTATGAGATAAATAAAAAGTGTGTGTATATGTATATGTATATATATATATATATATATATATATATATAAATGTTAAATAAAAATGTATTTTATTATTATTTATTATATATATATTTGTTTTAAATATATAAATAATTTTCCTTCTTTAAATAAATAAATGTATACTGGACAATTGTTGCCCGCTTTTTCTTCTCTGCATCTGGTCTAACTCATTCATTAAAAATATAAATAAAATGAAACTTTTAGTTTTGTGAAGAAAAGTATGTGTAGGCACAATTTACATTTGTCTACAAAACTAATTTCAAACATTTAGATGAAAAGGTTTTAAGATCATGAGACATTCAGTTAAGTGTGCGTATTGTGGTATGTCATGAGGGGTGTTTAATGCTAGTGTCAGGATATTCCAGTATATTTCAGTTGTGTTTTGTATCTCTGATCAAACAGCTCCAGACCAACTCCCAGAACAAGCACGGCTAGAGAGACAGAAGACAATCGGCATGAAATTCAAGTAAGTTCACAAGCATAACCATACAGTTGCCCTCCAAAAAGGTATTTGAACCCTTAAGACACACTTAGAACTGTACGAATACCACTGCATTATAACAAAGTATCAAACTAAGTGGCATCTTCAGAAAATTATGCTTGCTTTTCTCAAAACTAACTTACATTTTCTAAGCCAGATTTGCAATGGCTTTTAACTAGTCCCACTGTAATTTATAGTGGATGTATAAAGTCAGTTCCCCTCAGGTTTACACAAGTGCTCTAGCAGTGTGTAGCCACAGGTTCCACTAGAATTTGACAACCAGAACGTATCCAAATACTTATTTAAATATTTACATTTAAATATTATTGCAAATTTATTTTTGTGAAATGTTTTGTGAAATGTCCCACAGACCATATTAAAAAAAAACAATAAAACATCACAGTGGAAAGCTGAGCCATTAGTTTATTCCTTATTATTGTTTATTATCAATTAACCTCAGGCTTGCATATGTTTGCAGAATATCTTTTGTTAAACCACAGCACCATCTACTGGATATATTTAACATTACAATTTGCCTCAAGCACATTTGCTGTGTCTTGAAGGCTGTGCGTCACACACATCATTGAGGCTGCCTCTTTTCAGAAAAATAACTATTAAATTCCAAAGTAAGAGAGAAATTACAATAATTTACACCGTGTCTTTTCTGAAATGGGACATCCTTGAACATATGTGGTGGAAAATTGTGACCTCTGGAGGGCACAGCCTTCAAAATGAGACAGATATTGGGTGCGTCTTAATTAGCTCCCTAGTTTAGAGTCAGTGCGATCAGGGAGTCGGCCATTTTAAGGGCTGTCTCAATTGTAAAATCCTTCCAGTGCACTGAAACTTTTGCTCCCTAAAAAGTCCCACAGTGCACCATGAAAATGTGTCCCAGTGTGGGTCAGGGGTCCTTACTAGTGCCTGAATTTGTGTACACAGTATACGGGTTCATGACCTAGGAAGCTGGGGAGCTGACTGAGACGCACCTATAGTGATAGCCACATTAAATACTAACTAATAAATAATGCCAGTCACAGCAGCAATCTTTCTCTAGTTCGCCATGTTTAAAGTTTATGGCCCGCCCAATTTGGGAACTTGCATATCAAAATAATCCCTGAGCTTCTCAGCAGTGGTAAATACGACTTGAGAGTGCATTCATATCCAATTTTTAACTAGGAAACTCTTTACTATAATTCCGATAGCACATGAAGGCAGCATTAGCTTCAACCCTAATTAAACTCACCTGAACCAATTAATCAAGATCTTCAGGATTACTAGAAACTTCCAGGCAGTTGTGCTTGAGCGGGTTGGAGCTAATTTCTGCAGGAAGGTGGTGGGATAAGATTGGATAACCTTGCTCTGGATTATTGTTCGCAGTGGTGCAGGAATATAGTTTTACGGTTTGACAGAAGTTAACACCAGTGTTAAATATAGTTTTATAGTACTATTTAAGCAGTGTCAATAAAAGGATTGTGTTGCATGTGTTTCGTAGGAATCCAGTGTTATGATGGAGGAGCCGGGTGACATGAACACCTGTATTAAATCACTTTTATACACAGACAATGACCTTACAGTGACTCCCATCATGGATAACCCAAAGGTAAAGATACCTTCAGTCCAACAATATAGACCATGTCTGAGGGACCTGTTGTCTAAAATTTGTGTCCCTATTTTGTTGTGAATATGACAATGTTCTGTCTAATCAACACTGGTTTTAGTTTCTAATACTGCTCTATTTTTAGATTTTAAAGACTGCTCCAGTTCGTTTTGACCCCAAAACGCTTTGTGTACCAGCACACTCAGGTAAACTGGAAGATCTTGTGTGTTTTTTAATGACCTTAATGTCATTCCAAGCCAGTATTACACATTCTATAGATTTTTTTTTTTAATGAATTTGTTGGTTCAAGTTCACATAAATAATTATTTATTTGTTGTACTTTGAATCTAGTTTTCAAGTTAGCAATAGCAAGCTAGCTTTGAAAGCTTTAGATCCTAGATCACTCGCCTCCTTCAAAACACATGAACGCACACAGCAGAGTCTGCAAAGTGTCATGAGATGAGAGATGGCGTTTAATTACCTCATGTCTCAAAGCCCATAACATTACAATAATTAACGTAAACAACTTACAGAGCTAATTCTTGTACCACCTGACTGCTGCAGATTCATTTAGGCATTGATAGTGTTGACATAAAAACGATGAACAAATGTAGTATTTAATAAAAGTTTTTGCAATTTTATTTATTTTTTGTTGCATTTTTCAGATTTGTAGTGTTACATATACTTGGCGTCTAGGGGTAATGGGTCGTAACACATGAAAAATTGAACAAATAGAATGTTGTTAAAAGTAAGATACTTTACTCTAGTTAGGAAATGTGATGAAATTATAAATTATAATTATAAAACAGGCAGAAACAAAAAAATGTATTTGTACTTGCTTTTAGTAAGAAAAATAATTCAAAGTAACAAAACACCCAATAATACAATAAACAGTGGACCAAATATACATCCAAAACAAATAAATATCTATTTACAAATTGTATACAAATGTAAAGGATTAATGATAACAAAGTGAGGGACAAGAGTGGTGATAAAGAAAAGAAATCAATAAAACATAAACATGTTAACTAAACCCCAACACAAACACTAAACAAAAGAAAACAGGAAAAATAACATCTTCAGTGTAGAACGCCACTAACTACTTTACCTAATACACATAAATACATGGATTGGCACCCTCTCATAAGCTAGTGTGTTTAAATAACATTACTCTACGTGCTGTGAGATGTAGGTCACGTGACATACTAACCTGGTCCCATCACTATGTATCGGAGAAGGACTTGAATAAACTTTAGTAAACCGAGAGTCGAGTCACAGCATAAACTTTGTAAAACAGCGTTATGAGGAGTAATGTTCCAAAAAAAAAAAACTAACACACAATAACTCTTAATCAAAAAGAATCTAAGCAAGAGCAAACAAAGGAAAAGCAAACGCTCCTCCCGCACTCCTCTCATATCCGGGTCTTTATATGGGCCCACTAGCGCCTGATTGGTTCTCGGGGTGGCGCGTGGACCCAATGACTGGCAGGAACACCATTCAATCACACCTGTGAGATGAGATAGCGAAGAGAGAGAGAAAGGAAAACAACCCTCCCAAAACAATATGGGACGTAACATTGTAAAATCTGCCTCTTACACTTGCTTTATGCTGTGTTCACATCATGTCATAATTACCGTAAGTTTGAGATGACAACCCTGGTGTTCTACTCTACGCTGGTCATGTCCTCGGACTCGGAATTATGCATTTCTGTGGGAACGTTATCAAAGCCAATATGAATCTGCAGTGGTCACATGGTACAAGTTGGATCTCTCATAAAATTCTGAGTTTACAAGTTGTAATTACAAGTTCTACGAGGACATGAACTCAGAAACTCGCAATTATGGTAATTCTGACATGGCATGAACGCAGCTTTACATTTGGTTGGGGAAAAAAGAATGAAAAATCTATGTTGCAGTGCATACTAAAACCACCGCTGAGATTCTCTCTCTCAATTTTCTCTCTCTCTCGATCTCTCTCTCTGTCTCTTTCACTCTCTCAGCTGAACGGTTGTCCTGTCTGAACTCAGAGGACTGGTCTCAGTTCTTACAGCAGGCGTGTGCTGTTCTGGAGTCAGTGGAACGGGCTGGATCAGCCAACGCCACAGCACCACGCACTAAACTCAACCTGCTCTGTTACCTCTGCTCTGTCTGTAACCACAGAGAGACAGCCACACGCCTTATACACTCCCAGCTGGTAAGACTCATCTGAAACGCATGCTGTTGCAAGGGATGTACAGTCACATGGTCATTATCAAAAATTGAACCCTTGACAGGGTGATCAATTGTCACATCACATCACCCTGATCTTGTATCACTCTAAAGGGGTTTACTTTGTGACAATGACCATCTGACTTATGCTGTTTAGTACACAACTACTTACTGAATAAGTAATGAATGTACAGTATAATGGACAAATGATACAAACACTGAAACAATATGACATGCAATTCAAGTTCTTTGGGCTTCTTATCTTACATCTTTAGCTATAATGTAACATTTGAATGTTCTTCTGTGCAAAGTTTTAATTTTCTTGCTTTAACTGGAGACTTGACTACTGGCTATGTGTCAGAAGCATTATTGTCACCATAATGCACCATAAAGTTAATGCTGAAGTCTTCTGAGGCCATTAAAAAAATAAAAATAAATAAAAATAACACACTCAGTGCTGTAACTGACCAGCCAGAATCAAATAATCTTACCAAACTACTTTATCTCTATGTCTGATTTAAAGCGGCAGAATGCTAGATCTAATAAGCCACAACTGGCAAAAATAACCATAATTTTCATCCTTCCGGTCAAATATTGCACCAGAAACATCAGTAACAGCTTTAACTTGACAATGCTGGCAAATGATGGTACAAGCGGGATAATCCATGGCTAGCAGTGCATTAAAGGGGACCTATTATGCCCCATTTTACAAGATGTAAAATAAGTCTCTGATGTCCCCAGAGTGTGTATGTGAAGTTTTAGCTCAAAATACCTTACAGATAATTTTTTATAGCATGTTAAAATGCTGAAACGAGCCGTTTCAGTGTGGGCCCTTTAAATGCAAATGAGCTGCTGCGATCGGCCTAAGAGGGCGGAGCTTTACGAGCTGATTCTCCATGTCAGGAGTCAGTCAGGACGCACTATAATGTCAGAAACTGCAAATATATGCTGCATGGAGAGAGAACAGGTATAGTTTAGTTTAATTACGGGTATAACTTATATTGTCTTCTTGTTTTTATCCACTATATTAGTACTGGCCTGTTGTACCGTCCGAATGATGGCCAAAACTATACAGATGAGTTTTATGACGTTTATTGTACTTTACACAAAAGATAAAGCATCCGTTTTCACTCTAGAAAATCACTGCAAGAGCTTAATAAAACACTGCAAGTGTGCATTAAAATATTATCCATAAACTCTCTCTCTTTCCCTTGTATTATCATCACCAACATACATAGTGAAGAACACAGAAACACTCGTTACAACTAACAGTAAACAAATATATAAAGACCTTATGCCTTTCGGGTGGTGCTTAATAAACTTTATACCCGTAAATAAACTCAGATGAACTGTAATAAAGTGCTCTCACCTTCATTACTGTCGTATCCAGTATCACTGGAGTCTTTAAGCTGGATCACGAGCAGTTTTTACTTGTATATCCTTGAGTAGCATATTTTTAGCACAGTTTCTGTTTTGTATTGTCCCTTTGTATTGATATTCGTTCACTAAGCAGTCCGGTGTGAAATGATTCGCGCAGACATAAACAAATTTTGGCAGATCTGATGGAGCATTTTCCTGGAAATACAAGTTAATCCACCTCGTTTTCAGCAGCTCAGATTTAGGGAGTAAATGAAGAGAGCTATGTAGATTAATCCATCCAACTACAGAACACCTAAAACGCTTGGGAGACATTCTCGTCAGTGCAGCAATGGCGGACTCGCTGTGAACGCACTCAGGGCGGTTCTATGTTCAAACGGCAGTGTCTGTCAACATTCGTGGGCGGGGCCTGTGGCTTTTGTGACGTCACACTACCAGCGATCTGGAAACGGCTTGTTCTGAGACACTGCTTATGATTTATGGGGATAAAAAAAAAAGGAGTGGGTGGATTTTTATCACTATAGGGTGGTTGTGTACACACACTGCCAACACACATTTATGTACAGCTTTCCTGTAGCTCAGTGGTTAGAGCATGGCACTAGCAATGCCAAGGTCATGGGTTCGATCCCAGGGATTGCACATACTCGGATACAAATGTATAGGATAATGCAATGTAAGTCGCTTTGGATAAAAGCGTCTGCCAAATGCATAAATGTAAATGTAAATGTAAATGTCCAAGCACCATGCAAATCATTTACTAGCAGTCATGTCATTCCAAACTTTCATTGTTGTTTGAAACACAAATGACAATATTTTTTTTTATGAAACCTCAGAGATATATGCCCCGCCTTCCCTTCTAATTAAAATCTGTTGGATATGTAAAGTGATCATGTCTCTTAATAAGACTTGGATTAAACAGCTTGGATTACTTTTACAATGTCTTTATGAATTTTTGGTGGCATGGAAATTCCTTTCATGGGAAAGAAATTTAATTTGTGCTTCGAAGATGTATGAACGTCTTGATTTGTTTGGAACGACATTAGGATGAGTAAATTATGAAAGCATTTTTTTTTTTTTTGGGTGAACTAACCCTTTAAAGCCCCACACTCAACAGCTGCTCTCACTGAAACTAAACAGATGTTTTACAGACCCTCATCATGTTTGCATTTTAAATTAGATTCATGTATAAAAATGCATTTTAAATAAAATAAATTGAAGAGGACTTAGTAAACCTTTTAATCTGTAACCATTCCATGCAGTGCAAATCTCACTTTTCTTTTGCGATATTATCGAGCGGTTGGAAGTGTAGATCATCTGATGAGGGAAGTTGAACAATAGTGTGTTAGCTGAGGAATGGGTGTCTGCTGCCGTCCTCATCTCAGTCTGAAAATGAGCTTCCTTTTCCTTTACTTTCATCAATGCAAACTGTAATCAAAGGAACTTAATATACTCTAAATGTATTAGATTTCAGTGGTACCTTAAGGATTTGTTTCATATTTATACTGGAAACTTAAACCAATGTAAATCAGATAAGCAACATTTCTATTTTGGATTTGAACATTTTGGTGATTTTTTTTTTTAAGGATAGTTTGTTGTCACAGTAGCCTGTACACCAGTACATTCCTCCTCTGGCCACCAGGTGTCTCACTACCATTAGAGTTTCCATTCATCTCAATGGCAATTACTCAGGTCACTCAAAATCATTTCTTAATGTGATGACCGCACTGATTGGCTGATGGCATATAAGCGCTCGCACAACTCTTCAGTAGGGATTGTCCTGAGCTGTGAAAATAAAAGTATATTATAAAATTACAGGAAGCACTTTATTTTACAGTTTTACATGTACATATTATAGTAACTGTATACTTATTATAGTAATTAACTGGGTAATAACTAAGTACTAATTCTGAACCTACCCCATGTAGTTACCTTATATTGCCCAGTACTTTCTTAGATAAGTACACACAAGTGCATGTACTGGAAAATAAAGTGCAACCAAACTATAATTATAAAATATAAGAAAAAAAAAAAAAAATCATGCTGTTAAAAGTCCTCTAAAAATCCTCACTGGCTCTGATTTAATGAAATTGAAAATATATTGAGACATCTCAAAATGTGACTTTTTTTCCCCCTTTTTCTTTCTGACACAGTTCCCTGTGCTGGTTCAACAGATGCGACATGCTCCAAACTGGGATATGTAAGTTTTCTTCAGTATATAACTCTGCGAACTCAGCCTTAATTAAAAAAAAAAAAAAATTTTTTAAATCATTTATTACATTGTTGTATTGATTTCACTTTGATTTCAGGGTTACACTTTATTTTAAGGTGTCTGTGTTACAGTGTAATTACTCATTTAAGTACTGTGTAACAATTATGTACATGTACTTACTATAGGGTTTGGATTGGGGTTTGGTTTAGGGTTAGTTGCATGTAATTATGCATAATTTATCGTTATTTCTACAGTTATTGCATGTAACGTGTTACAAGGACATTGTAAAATAAAGAGCTACCGATTTCACTTAACCAATCATGCAGCCAGATCATACTGTAACTAGTGTAGTATTCTCAGATGACACTATTGGTGCCAGTCTTTTAGTGTCTGTTCAGAGAAATGCAGCGCCTGTCTCTCTCCTCTCTGTCCCTTTGGCTCTGAGTGGAAGGAATGACAGGCATGTGTCTCACTGGCTCCTCACAGGATTACAGTCTCTATCTCTACACTACAGTCACCAAGCAACTGACAGAATGACTTTAGTTTTAAATGACACTGAAAACCAGCATGCTTATTTAAACATGAGATGTGGTATGCTTACACTGTATTACAAAAATAGTAAAATAAAGTCACAAGAGGTTGTGCGTTACAGTGATTTTATCATGGGGTGTGTGTTACAACCATGGTATAATTATATACAATACCGTTCAAAAGTTTGGGGTCGGTAAGGTTTTTTTTTTTTGTTGTTGTTTTTTATGCTTTTGAATTTTTTTATGCTTATGCTCACCAAGGCTGCATTTATTTGACAGAAATACAGTAAAAACAGTAATATTGTAAAATATTATAACAAATTAAAATAACTATTTACTATTTTAATTTATTTTAATATGTAATTTATTCCTGTGATGGCAAAGCTGAATTTCTGGCAGCCATTAATGATGCTTCAGAAATCATTCTAATATGCTGATTTGGTCCTCAAACATTTTTATTATAATCAACTTTTGAACGTAGTGTATTTAAATGTATTAACAATCATTTGAATAAACAATTCGAATGTAGTCAATACATTTAGAGTGTTTAACATTGCTAAATGAAATAGCAATTGACGCTTCAATATATACTAAGTTTATACAAATACAATAATTTTTAAAATCAATATTAGGGACAAAATCGTTTTTTTATAATGGTTTATAAAACTAGTTTTTACTGCTGAGGATGGAAATGTATTACTTGCTTGTCATTTTTGCATTATGGAGAATTAATCTTTTTACATAGATGATGGACATGAACAATCTGTGTTCAGATTATACCAATATAGAAATATTGAAACAATAGAAAAGATGTATTCATTACATTTGAAACCTGGACTAGACACAGAATATGAATAGGAATAAAGTTTCATTTATATCATCAATCTCCAAAAATGTTATAAACATTAATAATAATTAATAATTAGTTATAAAACAATGCTGAAAAACAGAAACACACCAATCCTGATACCATAGTGATGTATCACTAATATCGCCATTCTTAAAATGGCAGGAGAGAGCTCAAAGCAAGAGAAATTCCATTAAGAAATTTTTTTTTAAAGGATGGAATACAATGTCAGATTTTAACAAAGTTGAACAGCTTTAATGAAACTAACAGCTGGATGAGAGTCATTTGATTGTTCTAATTTATGTTTTAGAAGAAGCAAAGTGATGAGAGTGATTGGCCTGCTGGCCTCCCACTGCACAGAGCTCAGAGACGATGTTCCTGTCACGGAGGTGAGACTTGTGTGTCTGTGTGTGTTTGAAGCATGATGGACATTTTCACATTAAAACGTGTTGTTTTTGAAAATAATGAGGAACAACCACCAGGTGTCACTGTAGCATCGCTTTTTTTCATCTACCACTCAGAGGAGAAAATACTAAACAAAAATCATCTCTCAGCTCTCAATCCAAAGCACTTGAAATCCAGTAAAAGCCAGGTGAAATTAGCTTTTTACGTCTCTATCCCAGCCTTTTCAAATACAAAGAGGACAGACATCTCATCCAACCAGGTTTAAAAAAGCTTTCAGTAATCATCAAAGCGCTGCACAGATGCATTGTGGCTAATCAAAAACAAATTCTTCCACCCCAATCCTTGATTTTACATAGGTTTGTCTTCGTTCCACTACCAACTTCTCCACCTCTGTGTTTATGGAGAATTTGGCGTACCACCCGGACTTTGCGTGGACAGCAGCACAAAATGGCCGTCCGCCGTAATAAAGCAAGGCTGAGTTCTTTGCCGTTTTACACAATACAAGCTTAAACTTTGCGGCTTCTCTCAGCTTCTTCTTCTTTCTCGCTTTTCTGGGCTCAGTGGGTCAGTATTGAAGAAGTGCTCAGGGTGACGGACTCTCTCCCCAGTGCTCTACGGGGGTTCTGTGTCTGAGCGGCCGATCCTGTCATGGCGATTTCTTTCAGTGCTTCTTTTTGGTGAGAAAAAAGCATAGCTGCTTTCTTATGGTTCTTCTGCACTCTAGAGGGCCTTCTTAGATAATAAATTGAACTCTGAACAGATTCATCATACACTTGCCGATTTTGTAAATGGGTACAGAAAAACAAACTGGGCATTATGCACTAAAAGACTGAGGATCACACACTACCAAACTTTCAAATAATAAAAAAAAATAAAAAAAGACGCTTGACAAATAAAAACAATAGACCTTCAGATCAGGTTAGACGCCATATTGAATTCAACATGGATGACAACGAGGCTGTGAGGGATAAACTTACAGCCTTTACAATGGCACACACTATATAAAAGTCCTAGATAATGCAATTTTCACAACTTTTTTTTTTTCCGGAAAGATATTTCATCAGCTGAACAATCGGTATGTTGTTAAACAGTACAATCCATTAAACACACTGTACTTCTATCCCTTGCAGCTTCGTTTTCATTCTTGTCAAAAATTATATTTGGCACTACCCTGATTAAGGTCTGTATGTGTTCTAAAATTGACTCAAAATATCAAAGGCTGCATTTACACTGGCACAAAAAAACCTGACACATCGGATATTGTTGCACACATGTAAACAAAAATCTGCACGATCCATTTTTTTCCGCATCTGTTCTGAGTCACTTCCAAATGTGGTTTTAAATCAGATACATATTCGATATCTGGACATCTAACCTACGTCTAAACACATATATCTGATTCCCACTGGAATTCCAAGCCATCTCAAGATGAGGGCAAAATATTTGCCCACAAATATATCTTTTCTTGTCTTTCATTGAGGTGGAAACATTATATATAAATAAGAGCTTGGGCACAGACAGAAACATTCAGGATCACAGAAACTTTTTGTTTGTTTTTGTGAATTGTGAGGACATTCCATAGGCGTAATGGTTTTTATACTGTACAAACCGTATTTTCTATTGCCCTACACCAACCCTACACCTAAACCTACCCATCACAGGAAACTGTGCACATTTTTACTTTCTCAAAAAACTCATTCTGTATGATTTATAAGCCTTTTGAAAGATGGGGACATGGGGTAATGTCCTCATAAGTCACCCTCTCCTTGTAATACCTATGTCATACCCATGTCATTATACAAATATGTGTCCTGATATGTTACAAAACACACACACACATACATACATACATACATGCATATCTTGGGCTTTCGTGTTTTATGGGGACATTCCATAGACATAATGATTTTTATACTGTATATTCTATCCCTTAACCCTAAACCTACCCATGAAAGAAAACGTCCTGCATTTTTACATTTAAAAACCCCCCCCAAAAAAACAAAAAAAAACTTTCACTTAGTATGATTTATAAACTCTTTTCCTTAGTGGACCAAAACATGTTCCCATAAGGAAAAGGATTTCAGGGATATTGCCATCTTTGTGGGGACATTTTGTCCCTATAACGTCACCATTATTTTGTCTGTTCAGTCAAATTTTGTGCTGCAAACATCAATAGCTGGGTTTCCATTACAGATTTGCGCAAAACTTGTGATAGTTTCTAAATGTCGATTAAAAAAAACTATTGCGAAATGACGGCGTTTCCATTAACTGATGTTATGTGACTAAAATGAAGGAGTAAGTGTAAGTAAGTGTGTTCCAAGCATTAATGGCAAGGAAAGCACCTTATACTTAGGAGCAGCCACATATAAGGTGTTTCTCCCTCCTATCTGCTTCGAGATCTTGATAAATTGTGGCATTTCTTTGTTGTTTAGAATCCAGTATTCCCATAATTCTTTTTAGTTTAATAAAGAATTCTGTCTCATTTTCTGTCTAAACATCGTGGCATCTTTAAAGAATGATCCACTTTTACACCAGGTGAACTGTAAATGGAGAAAAAAAAAAAAAAAAATTTCCATTGCAGTTTTGTTAAATATTCCTTTTTCGAATTGCCTGAAAAACCACCTCATGCAAGCATAAAAACTTTTTTTTGCAATTATGGGAGTTTTTGCGAAATCAACGTTTCCATTTAGCGTATTTTCAATTCGCAATTTCAATTTGCACATTTTGAAGGGTAATGGAAACGCAGCTAACGACAGCTTTAAATTGTACATGCTGGCAAGTGATCATGACATAAGTGGGATAATCATATCTGGTGTGCATTAAAGTCAAATAACCACCTGGCGTGAATTATATAAGTCTTATATATGGCTATTCAAAACCCTATGTTCAACCGTGTCACTGAAAGCGATCACCAATGGAATCATTCTAGCTTAGCGGGGATTAATGAAACAAAAAAATGGATATGGTCAAATACTTGGATCCGTGTGACAAGCCTTGCAGTGTAAACAGCAAAACATATTTGATTTCCTTCGACTGGATGGACTAAAAGTCTAAAACTAAAAAAATGGAGTGTGTGCCCATCATACACTATGCGATTTTCTATGAAATCGTCAGCTGCGACTGCCTAAAATCAGCTGGCTAGCTCTAACTTTTAGCAATGAGCATCGATTCATTCAGATTGCAATTCTTTGCAAAAATCTGGGCAAAAGACATGTAGTGTATTCCAGCCTTAATTGCACATTTGTTTCTTGAGAAATGTATTATAAAAGAGTCACAATATGGATTTTGAGTTGTAATGCGTGTTGTTTGTGGGAGCTGGAAGCTTTGCAATAAGAGGATCCACATAGGTAAGTTTTACCCAGTATCCATCATCTAAAAGAAACTTGGGCTAATTCATCGTCATGGCAACGATAAAAGCTTCTATAAATAGAAATGTCGCACAGGGGCTTGATGCAGGAGGAAGGAAATTACAGAATTACAGGTAGAGCAGAAAAGTCTCTTCTCAGAAAAGTTTCCTTTGCTTTGCTTTTTGTGTTCTCTCTCTCTCTTTCTACATCCACCCAAAAACACTTGGTCTTTCTCCCTCTGACGTTCGGTTCGCCTCTAATCCTCCCTAAAACCCTCTGTGTCTGTGTTCGCCATGAATACTTGAGCAATAGTCTAATGAAGTGGTAAATTAATCATTGTCCTTGGCACCGGCAATCCCCCGTGCCCCTAGCCTAAATTCACAGTTACTCTCAGAAGAGCCTGACTGTTTCCCTTGACCAATCCCATTACACACGGCTAAGAATTACAGCACAGCCATCTGAAGGAGGTACCACAGGGATGAGCCAGTTTCGTTCTTTTTTTGCTACTTTATTATTTGATGGTAAACCATTTTCTGGAAAGTCATTTTAAAGTTACTTCTTCCATATATATTTCATAGAGAAATGTATTAAAAATCCAGATTCTGTCAGTGCATAAAGGCATCGCCATCTGCAGCGTCTTGTGCCGGAGGGAGTGAATATTTCAGAGTTGAATTTTAAGTGGCACACAAAAGTATCGGTGCGATTGGAAACCAGTGAGCGAGTATCAAGGGCACTCTGTTTCTCCCTCGCTCTGCCCGCTGGACGTCTAAGACACGTACAGTTTGACTGCATTTGTCTGACTGACTCAGGGAATGATATTGATTCTCTGAGCTTCAGTTGATTACAGTAGATCTGCATCTCACAATACATCCTCCATGGTAACTTTCTGCTTCTCATGTCCTTTGTCTCGTATTGTCGATATTGTTGTAAATAATCTGAATTTTAAATCTGGTTTTTGGTGTGACACTTTTTTTGGCTTTGTAGAAAATGGTGAAGTTGGAATAATTCCAGACAAACTCCTAATACAAGTTTAAGGGATTTAAATCTTATTTATTCACTTTTTAATTTAGGAAATATGCTGGCTGAAAAAAATATCCACTGATCCATTTACTCCCACATTAACCCTCTACAGCACAGCGTTGCCCTCAGGCAACGGAAGGTTTTCTTAAGCCCTATGTTTAGTACATTTTTCTTTAAATGATTACAACCAATTAGAAAGGTCGAGAAAGTACCAAATAACAGTCCAGTAAGGTGTTGGAGTCAATATCAAGCACCATTAAGAGGTGGGACATCCTGTTCTGACACATGGTCACAGGAGCACATGGTGTGAGAAGAAGGCGAGATTATTTGCTTTAGTAATCTTATTTAAAACAACATGAACTGTACATAAAAACTATGTGTGCGTGTATGAAGGTGTAGAGAAGCCTTTTGTCAGGTTTTATGAATTTTTTTTTTATTTTGCATGTTCAGAAATTCAGTTTTTCTTTTCGTTGCCTCAGGGCAACGTTGTGCGATAAGGGGTACTTTTCGAGGAGGTTTTAGACAGTACCTCACATTGGCCACAATGTATTATAAGAAGGGAAGATGCAGGGTTCCTGGGTGTGCAGGAACACCCAAAGTGATGTGCAAAAATTGTAACATACACCACAATGTCACAGCAGAGAAGAAGTGCTTTTTGAAGTTTTGTACGGAGTGAAATCTTATCACATGAAGTACATTATATGGCATGACACACTACATGATACAGAGCTATGCATGTATCAAATTCAATATATCAATGTCTTTCAAGTGTTTTTCCCTTTTTACTTAAAGTTTTCTTGAATTATTATTTTTTTTTATTTGATTTTGATGATAATTTTCTCTATGACTCTGTACCATTGTCGCACAACGTTGCCTCAGGCAACGAAAAAATATTTTGGGGTTTGGGGAGGGTGGGGGATTTTTTTTTTTTTTTTTTAATCGATAAAATGTTCCCAAATGAACCAAAAAATGATGTGGAATATTTTTTTTTTCATGTGCCATCAACGTGTGCAGTAGAGGGTTAATATTTACATTATTAGAGATATTTTAGAAACTTACTAAACTGAGGTATGATAGCGTGAACACACATTTCAGTGGATATTGTTTCAGATTAATTTCGGTAGTTTCTTCATTTGGGCACTTTTACTGATCTAGAACTACTCACTAGATAAATGGAACACCGGACAAAGAGATCAAGTATGTGACTCTCCTAGTCAATTGTTGATCTGACAATCTTCATGAACTTACTGCAAGTTTACATTAGTCAATTATAGATTTAGATTCATATATAGATTTATATCAGTGTCATTTTTGGTTCTCTGGTTACTATCTTAACATTTTTCCATCAGAAATGATCCACAATTTAGAATAATAGTGTAAAATAAGTCATCAAATAATAACATAATTACACACTAATTAAAAACAAATAAATTAAGAAATAAATTCAAATACGCAAAAAAATTTAATAAATAATTATAATAATAATTTCTAAAAATGTTTCTCAACCATAGGGGGGATTCAAGATTACAAAACAAGTAATAATTAAGATATTTATTAATTTGTCTTTGAAGAACCAGGATTCACATGGTTTTGGAAAACTTTGGAAAACTATATATACAGTGGCAAGAAAAAGTATGTGAACCACTTGCAGAATCTGTGAAAATGTGAATAATTTTAATAAAATAAGAGGGATCATACAAAATGCATGTTATTTTTTATTTAGTACTGTCCTGAGCAAGATATTTTACATAAAAGATGTTTACATTTAGTTCACAAGACAAAACAATAGCTGAATTTATTAAAATAACCCCATTCATAAGTTTGTGAACCATTGATTCTCAATACTGTGTGTGGTTACCTGATGATCCACGACTGTTTTTTTGTTTTGTGATGGTTGTTCACGAGTCTCTTGTTTGTTCTGAGCAGTTAAACTGAACTCTGTTCTTCAGAAAAATCCTCCAGGTCCTGCAGATTCTTCAGTTTTCAAGCATCTTTTGCATATTTGAACCCTTTACAGCAGTGACTGAATGTTTTGGAGATCCGTCTTTTCACACTGAGGACAAATGAGGGACTCAAACACAACTATTAAAAAAGGTTCAAACATTCACTGATGCTCCAGAAGGAAACATAATGCATTAAGAGTCGGGGGGTGAAAACTTTTGAACAGGATGAAGATGTCACAATTTTTCTTATTTTGTTTAAATATCCTTGTTTTTCATTTAGTACTGCCCTCCGGAAGCAACAGAAGATACTTGCATGTTTTCCGGAAAGAAAAAAAAAGTACAATTTACCTTGATATTTGAATTCAAAACGTTTTCACCCCCTGACTCTTAATGCATCGTGTTTCCTTCTGGAGCATCAGTGAATGTTTGAACCTTTTTTAATAGTTGAGTTTGAGTCCCTCGGTTGTCCTCAGTGTGAAAAGATGGATCTCAAAACCATTCAGTCACTGTTGTAAAGGGTTCAAATAATATTTATGCAAAAAATGCTTGAAAACTGAAGAATCTGCAGGACCTGGAGGATTTTTCTGAAGAACAGAGCTCAGTTTAATACGGAAAGTATTCAGACCCCCTTAAATTTTTCACTCTTTTTGTTATATTGCAGCCATTTGCTAAAATCATTTAAGTTAATTTTTTTCCTCATTAATGTACACACAGCACCCCATATTGACAGAAAAACACAGAATTGTTGACATTTTTGCAGATTTATTAAAAAAGAAAAACTGAAATATCACATGGTCCTAAGTATTCAGACCCTTTGCTGTGACACTCATATATTTAACTCAGGTGCTGTCCATTTCTTCTGATCATCCTTGAGATGGTTCTACACCTTCATTTGAGTCCAGCTGTGTTTGATTATACTGATTGGACTTGATTAGGAAAGCCACACACCTGTCTATATAAGACCTTACAGCTCACAGTGCATGTCAGAGCAAATGAGAATCATGAGGTCAAAGGAACTGCCTGAAGAGCTCAGAGACAGAATTGTGGCAAGGCACAGATCTGGCCAAGGTTACAAAAAAATTTCTGCTGCACTTAAGGTTCCTAAGAGCACAGTGGCCTCCATAATCCTTAAATGGAAGACGTTTGGGACGACCAGAACCCTTCCTAGAGCTGGCCGTCCGGCCAAACTGAGCTATCGGGGGAGAAGAGCCTTGGTGAGAGAGGTAAAGAAGAACCCAAAGATCATTGTGGCTGAGCTACAGAGATGCAGTCGGGAGATGGGAGAAAGTTGTAGAAAGTCAACCATTACTGCAGCCCTCCACCAGTCTGGGCTTTATGGCAGAGTGGCCCGACGGAAGCCTCTCCTCAGTGCAAGACACATGAAAGCCCGCATGGAGTTTGCTAAGATGGTGAGACATAAGATTCTCTGGTCTGATGAGACCAAGATAGAACTTTTTGGCCTTAATTCTAAGCGGTATGTGTGGAGAAAACCAGGCACTGCTCATCACCTGTCCAATACAGTCCCAACAGTGAAGCATGGTGGTGGCAGCATCATGCTGTGGGGGTGTTTTTCAGCTGCAGGGACAGGACGACTGGTTGCAATCGAGGGAAAGATGAATGCGGCCAAGTACAGGGATATCCTGGACGAAAACCTTCTCCAGATAGCTCAGGACCTCAGACTGGGCCGAAGGTTTACCTTCCAACAAGGCAATGACCCTAAGCACACAGCTAAAATAACGAAGGAGTGGCTTCACAACAACACTGTGACTGTTCTTGAATGGCCCAGCCAGAGCCCTGACTTAAACCCAATTGAGCATCTCTGGAGAGACCTAAAAATGGCTGTCCACCAACGTTTACCATCCAACCTGACAGAACTGGAGAGGATCTGCAAGGAGGAATGGCAGAGGATCCCCAAATCCAGGTGTGAAAAACTTGTTGCATCTTTCCCAAAAAGACTCATGGCTGTATTAGATCAAAAGGGTGCTTCTACTAAATACTGAGCAAAGGGTCTGAATACTTAGGACCATGTGATATTTCAGTTTTTCTTTTTTAATAAATCTGCAAAAATGTCAACAATTCTGTGTTTTTCTGTCAATATGGGGTGCTGTGTGTACATTAATGAGGAAAAAAAATGAACTTAAATGATTTTAGCAAATGGCTGCAATATAACAAAGAGTGAAAAATTTAAGGGGGTCTGAATACTTTCCGTACCCACTGTATATATAACTATATAAATAACTCAATTAATCACACATTTTTTTCTGTGATTAATCACGATTAATCACAGTTAAAAATACTTACGTTTTTATTAGTTTTTTATATGTTTTATAATGTAATAATTATACAATTAAAAACAAAAACAAAGAGACAACATAAAGACAGCATATTTTAAATACTTTTAATGAATGAAGGCCAGTATCGCTGATACTAATACTGCTACTCGATGAAATTGATTTTTTTCCCCAAACATGAATTATGGCCATTCAACATTACAATGTAATTGAAAGCCATCTTTTTTTTTTTTTTTTTACATATAATTTTAAGTGAACAATCCTTAAACCCATAATAAATGTCATATTTACCTGTGCCCTTCCTAACACATAGGAAAAATACAGAAATTGAATAAAGTCACAGAACAGTCTGCACTGCATAATTTATAGCCTAAATTAAATATAGATTAATCATTATTAAAGCTTCAAAAGTTCTTTAGTCAAGAGCAGTGAGTACTTTTCTCTGTTACCTTTGTTCTTTCATTATCTTCAATGACTTTGGTTGCTGTCACTTTAAGAGCTGCCGCTGCTGCACGACACGGATCTCAGACGCGTCTCACTTTCTCACGACTCTTTACTTTTGTTTAAGACTTTATTTAACTCATTCAAGGCTGCTCTATTGAGGATACTAAAAAATAATCACATGCGTTAACACGTTAACCTTGACAGCACTAATATACACTTCTAAAAGTGTTTTTTTTTTTATACCAGCACATCCTAACAATGAATAAAATTATGAAATGAATTGTAAATTATTAAAATTGTAGAACTTCATTGGCAGTTTTATAATTAATGTGCATTACTTTATACTGATTATACAATATTTTATTGGGTAGAAATTGAATAGAGAGAGAGAGAATGTTGTGTATGTACACATAAGCTGCAATGTGAAAATATTTTGCAATCTATACAATTTTATACCTTTTTCTTAATATAACAGAGTTTCATTCTACTCCTGAAAAAAAATAAAAAAAATAACGATGTATTAATTACTATGCATGGCATGACAAAGTGACATTAGTAACATCAAACACAAGTGTTTTACTATAGAGTTGATCAGAGCTAATGCACTGCAGATATACACACAGAGGGAGCTGTTCCTTAAACATAGGATCCCATTAAAGTGCAAATCATGACTAGAACAAGGAGATTAAACATATAAATCTAAAAGAGCGAGTTTTGGATTAGCTTTGTTTGTATTAAGGATAGGATTTATTTCCGCTGGCACAGTGCAGTAAATATAATTGTTTAATACACATCTTTGATAATGAGCCAACTAGAGCGCAGGTAGGATCCAGCTCAGTCTCTTCAATCTTGAGTTCCTGGGTACTTAGTTTAAAAACCCATAACTGATTTCAGGCCAGAGAGAATCCTGCAGTGCTCCACTGTCTTCTCCAGCATGCCACCTCTATACAGCTTAAAAGTTCTAATGCCCAGCTCGACATGCACACTATCTGTGTGTGTCGACAATAATGATGTTTTCTAAAACGGTATAGCATGTGTATGTGTATTTATGTGCGTGTGGATAATAGCAGCATACTCTAGAAGATAATTTGTATATGTGTGTGTGTGTTTGTGTGTATGTGTGTGTTTGTTGATGATAATGATACGTTCTAGAGCAGGAATTACTTTGCATGCATGGTGTGCTGAATAAGACAGCTTAGCCTTGTTTGTTTCTTCCTGTGTAACAGGAATCATCACTGCACGTCTCTCTCTGCCAAGACTCATCAAACACAGCCACCAACATCTGTTCCCTGCAAAGTCATCACTTATGAGACTTTAACAGTCACGGGGCAAAGCATGCTACATAGGGCATTTGCATAGCACCCTACTGAGAGAACAACTGCAGAGAGAGAAGCATATATACTTACTCATCCGAGCACTCGGAGAGAAGGAAGATATTAGAATGCTAAAGGCCAGAGCTCTATGGATGAGACCATATATTGCTCTGTTTAAAAAATAGAAACAAAAACGCAGACCCAAAACAGGAGGGAAACAGACCAAACATTTTAATGACTCATCCTGCACTCATAATATCCAATTAAATGCTCTGTAGAATGAAAATGTCCCTCACCTAATGCCACCTGCCACCAACTAGAAATTGCAGGTAGCAAATAATCTTGATTCACAGCTGTGGTGCAAGTGAAAAGCTATTGGCTATTAAAAAAATGTCCTGCCCAGTGTTGCGTTTTAAGTAAGCAATAAGGTACGAGAGGCTGTGCTTGTCGCGTCGTGCCTAACAATGCCCTTCAGCTGTGACTTATTCACGATACACACAGCCTCTCGTACGTTATTGTATTTATAAAACGGTTACTACACAATACAAATATTAAAGCCAATAAATATGTATCAATGCAACTTTCATGAAGTAAAATCACTAAAAGCCTTCCTTCTGCCGGAAAAAAATTGTCCCTGACCGTGAACAGCAACAGAAGTTACATTATTACGCCATTAGATGGTGGCAAATACTGTCTTTTTGAGTGTGTCATTCAGTAGCGAAGACTTTTATATTGAAAAGATAAACACGGAACAAGACACAACTGACAAATGCTTTGACTAGCGCTGTCAGTCACAGGAAAACCCCTTAACTGTTAAAAGGACAAGATAATACATCGGACATTTAAACAGATTTTTTATTATGAAAATAGGACTGACCTGAAGGAAAATGCTAAATCTGAATGCAGGTATTAAACTCTCTCACTCGATCTCTTTCTCACAATACTCTTCTACATAATACAGTAAGCTTCAATGAACAATTTCAACTGAGAACAAACAGTTTAAGTTGCTAAGAGTGGTTGCTAAGGGTGTTGTGTAGTGATGCACAGAACCGTTAGCTGAAGCAGTCATAGCCGTGTTTTAACATGAATAAAACACAGCTATTGACCAATCAGAATCAAGGACAGGAACTAACCGTTTTATAATAGGAAATATAGACACAGGGAAACAAACTCAGATTAAAGGAATTATTTTCACTCTAAATTAAAATTGTCATCATTAATCACCCCCATGCCATTCTAAATCCATCATTTTTTTGTTAAACTTTAGATCACAAATGAAGATAAATAATAAAATAAAAAAATGTTAACAAAGAAATCAGCCTTTCAGGCATTAAGTAATCCATATGAATCAAGCGGTTTAATCCAAGTCTTCTGAAGAGACATGATCGCTTTAAGATGAACATTTAATTTAGGCTTTTATTTACATTTAAACATTGATCAATGCAGATACATAGATCATGTCTAATTTGGCAAATGACAGCTCAAATGTGCTTGCTTGCGAAGGTGATTGGAACAACTTGAATAAATGATTACAAAAATTTAATTTTTGGGTGATTCCATTGTGATTTCTTAGATCTTTCATCAACTAAATAATGGCATTTATTGTATGTAGATATCAAATTTTGTGTTTGGTTTGCTCCTCAGGCGGTGGCCATGTTCACAGAACTCATCCGAGAGAACTTCAGGAGCAGCAAATTGAAGCAATGCTTGATTCCATCACTAGGGGAGCTACTCTATCTCATTGTCACACAGGTAAAAAAAAAATGGTGTTAATAATGAACAAGCATATGGGCAGTTCTTTACTTGGTGGCATTTTTTTAAACTGCATTTTATCTGTGAAAAAACAAAAAACTAAACAAACAAAAAACAAAACAAACAAAAAATGTTGGTGTTAAGGCCTGTACACACCGGGACAAATATCGTGCGCGATTATCGCCAACGTTTAACGCCTCGTGACTAAACAAAGGGCGCCAATGTGAGTGTGCACACGACGTGAAAAACGGCAGGCGTAAAAGCGTCATTTTTTAAAAAACACCTCAGGTTCGTTTTTTTGGTTTGACGCGCTGCGTTAAAAACTGGCAGACCAATGGCATTGGCGCTTTTGTTCACGTGCCTTGAGATGCTGAAGTTACAGTAAAACACGACTTGGTGGCGCTCAAGCACAAAACGGTCTTGCCTAGCACACATTAATACCAAGACGACGAAGAGGAAGTAAGTAGACGAGGAAGACCCCTACAAACTATCCCTGCGTCTCAAACAGCTCCCTAGCTTCCTAGGTCGTATATCAGTATACTGTGTAAATTAATGTGGCCGACTCCCTGATCAGTGCCCTGACTAGTGAACTAGGGAGCTGATTGAGATGCATATATGGGTGCTCTGCCAGTTCTTGGCCACACCAATATAGGTGTATTATTTCTGTATTTTTACAGTTTTTTTTCTCTTTTTTTCTTTTATATTCAAGAAATATGGTTGAGAATGTCTGTTTTATAAATATGTTTATTTGCACTACCGTTCACTTGCACTACTGTCATTGTGACTTATTTGCACTACCATTTCTGACTACCATCTCTCATATGCCATATATATGCCATTTTATATCTGCATTTTTATCTTCTTTAACTTTATTAATATCATAAATATGTTTATTTGCACTACTGTTAAACACAAGCGCTATATACTGTCAGGGAGTGAATTTGGACGTTCACTCTGCGCATCGCCAGTGAAAATCAAATCAGTTTGATGCATTGCTACTGATTTTCACTGTAAATCTGCTGTTCTGGTTCCCCTGACACTTATTATTTACATCATAACAAAAAAAACTAAAATCAATTTTTCTCTAAAATGCTTATAATGACTGAAGTATTTAGCGATTATAACATTATTTCAACATACATAAATTATTTCTTTTTTTTTCAAATTCTACAAAGTAAAATTTTTCGGTAACACTTTACAATATGGTCTCTTTTCAATCAACTAACATGAACTAACAATGAGCAGTACATTTGTTACAGTATTTCTTAATCTTAATGTTAACTAATCCTAACTTATGGAACCTTATTGTAAAGTTTTACAATTTTTTCTGAATCTGAATTTAACACTTTCCCCATCCTGACTTTTTAACCTCAACTATATAATGAATGTATAAAAAAAGTAAAGACACAAAGTTTAAAGCTATTATAATATCTTAATAAAAGGGGTCCTATTATGCTTTTTTACATTTCCAGCTTTCTTTGGTGTTTAATGTTGCTTTTAGAGCATGAAAAAGGTCTGCAAAACTACAAAGAACAAAGTCCACTCCAAAGAGAGATATTCTCTATATCAGTAAACGCTGTTTCGCCTTGATTGTAGTCTTCAATTTTCTTCCGGGAACTTTCACGTCATAATATTTCTCAGTTAAATAATTCCTGCCAAAAGCATAGCATAGCAAGAAAAGCTAAGCATGGGTGAGGCCTGGTTGAGAAGTGTTGAAACTCGCAGTTATGGTAAGGGGCGAGACATTTCCAAAACATGCTCAAAGCTGTTGATAAATCACAAAACACTGGTCCACCTGATCAATCAGAATGCACTGCGCTTTTCAGAAGGAGGGGCCTTATAAAGACAGGAACTAAACAGAACGTTACTGACAGACTGGGAAGAGAGGTGCTGCAGTAATGTAAAATATGTGAAAAATAATGTGTTTTTTGAACATTCATACATGAAAACCTACTCTAGTTGACATCAGAAACAAAACCCTTATAATGGGGATAATAGGTCTCCTTTTAAAATGAATATATTTCTTCAAAATTATCCTAGGTGATATAAAAGTTCCTCTAATTAAAGAATCATCTATAATTCACATATATCAATATTCACATGGGTCCAACTAGTAATGTAAGAGGTAGTGTCTATTATATTGTAGTAATTATTGATCAGTGCACAGCTTCCACTTTGACTTCTAGGGGGACTAGCCACTGGATTGCGATCCCAAGAATGGATACGTATGTTCAATGGCCTGAAATTTCATACAGCTCAAGTTGCTTCTCATAAATGTCTTACAGGCAATATTTGTCCTCCGAGTATTCCATGACATTTAAAAAGCTCCCTTATGAGGAGAGTTTCACTCAACCTCTCAGACCTCATTAACCTCAACATGAGAACCACCTCATAACAGATGCAGTCTGGTGAATCATGCGTAACCTTTGACAGATTTTTAGCACCGCAAAGATCACTGCTGAAAATTGTACACTTTTTATTTGCATTTGCCCGTTACCTCTAGTATTTGCCATGGCAACACTGTGTTTGCCAGCTATTACACAATGCTTTTGTCAAAGTCAGTGTTGGGGGATTTTTAGCATCGCACATTTTCAGCAGCCTGTGAATGAGGTCTAAAGGTGTAATGAAGCACAGCCTCTGGAGTCCATAAACGACTCATCACAGCATCATTTTGTCTCATTACAACTGGTGTGATGAGATGGCCTATTTTCCCAGGACACATGTTTTTTTTTTGTTTTTTTTTAGACCCTTTTCACCAAAATTTGTCCTGTGTTGTAGATATCTGGTCACCCTAATCTGATCGCTGTATTGATTGATGTAAGGGACCCGAAGTTAGCTGATAACATGCTTTGTTGGGCTTATACAAGTGTGTATCTCCTGTACGGTTGTGTTTTTCAGGGTCATGCAGTACAACAGCACGCACAGCTTTTATTGATCATATTAGCTCTGAGACCAGGGGGAGGGTGAGGGATGCTGTGGCCTTGATTGGCTTTTTCTAATGACTTTTCTCTACTCTTCGGTTCTAGTGTAATGCGAGCAATTGGTGTGTTGACGCTATGAATTTCAATTGCAGTCCAGGTGAAAAACTATGGCTGTGCTCTCTACGACATAATGAATGGGAGTGATACTAGATTAGCCATGAAAACATACGCACACTCACATACTGTTTCAGTTTTCTTCAGTAAAACACAACTGTAATGTATTTGTTCTTTAACATCAAGAATCAATTCACCCTCAGTTTCAAACATGTTGCTAATAGTCAAATAATATGGTCAAAAACAAACTAACCACAATGATTCTTGACCGTTTCTTAGAACTGGTTTTTCTGAGCCATTTTTTCAATTACTGTTGACCAACTGGTCCTAAGAAGGATGAGCAAACATTTATCAACAAATTACAGTTGGTCATATGCAATAAGTCCATTCGTAAAATTTCCTCACTACTAAATATTCCACGGTCAACTGTTAGTGGTATCATAACAAAGTGAAAGCAAGTGGGAACAACAGAAACTCAGCCACGAAGTGGTAGGCCACGTAAAATCACAGAGCGGGGTCAGCGCATGCTGAGACGTACAGTGCGCAGAAGTTGCCAACTTTCTGCAGAGTCAATAGCTACAGACCTCCAAACTTCGTGTGGCCTTCAGATTAGCTCAAGAACAGTGTGTAGAGAGCTTCATGGAATGGGTTTCCATGGCCGAGCAGCTGCATCCAAGCCTTAAAGCGTCGGATGCAGTGGTGTAAAGCACGCCGCCACTGGACTCTAGAGCATTGAAGACGTGTTCTCTGGAGTGACGAATCACGCGTCTCTGTCTGGCAATCCGATGGACGAGTCTGGGTTTGGCAGTTGCCAGGAGAATGGTACTTGCCTGACTGCAAGTGTAAAGTTTGGTGGAGGGGGGATTATGGTGTGGTGTATATCTATAGTAAACATTTAAAACAGTTAATATAGCATTCATTGGCTTTTTCTCAGCATAAATGTTTGCTGTTCTAAGATTATTTTGATGTATTTGGCATTTGCTACTTCTTACTTCATTCACAAATTAGCAAGTGCAGCAATTTATGTGTGGACTTCACCTTTATACCTGCCAAAATATTCTTTAATGAGATATGCTTTGGAGCAATTGACACTTTTATTTGTTTGAAATTATATCAAGAGTAATGGGTGGTGGGTGATATGACAAATTTTATTTCACCATATGAGAAATTTAGTATAGTTATTTTTGTTAATTTATTTATTTATTTTAAAGCAAATTACAAACAATAAGACTAGTACAATAGAACAAAGATACAAAGAACAGAAAATTAATAATCCATTGTAAAAAATAAAATAAAACACTGCATAGTCTTCACTGTATGAATTAAATATAAATTGATTCTTATTAAATATACAAAAGTTAAGAGCAGTGAGTGATTTTCTCTTAGTCTTTTGTTTGATTAACATTAATGACATAGACGGCAGCAGGTATATTAGGCTGCTGTCACTTTAAGACTGAATGATCTAATGTATTGATACACATACCGTTTTTTACCCAACTGTTTACATTCACTTAAGACAGAGCAACTGTGTTTATGTGAATACTCCACAGGATGGGCATTTTGACATAATTGTGTATTTCACCATTCAAACTCAATACGCCGCGAAAGAGAACTGAATTTGGGATTGCACGCTGTCTGAGAGAGGTGTTTTTTTTTCACGTCTTTTTGCGCTTTATAATTCTTTTTAACATCATGCACATCCCACTCTATTTTATCATTCATGCATTTTTTCTTTATCACTCTAAAGTGTCAAAAAAGTAGTACTGTGCTATGTGGGTGTATTTACATACTGGATTATAAACAGTATAACAAAAACTAACGATAGACACTTTATATTGTCGCCACAATATATATCATCATACCACCCAACCCTATTCAGGAGGTATAGCTACAGCAAATTATGCCCTAGTACAGTACTTATGTGGTACATATTTTAATATCAGACAACTAAATTGTGGTTTTTAGTAAAATAACTCTTAATAAAAGCTAGAATATATTGTAAAGTATGAACTATTTGCAAAAAAAATATATATATGTATTAAAAGATTTACAAATTCTTAATCATATGCCTAATATGTGAAAACGCTCCATTAATGTTTCTTTGCTCGTCACATTCAGTTCAGTGAATTTTATGGATGACGGAAATAATAGTCTATATTTTCAGTTCAGAATGGCAAAATGATACAAAAAAGTCGAGTAGTTTGCATCAATGGACATTGCGGCCGGTCGTTTTCTATTGTAAAACTGTAATATTACATGCACATAATGTTCAGCTTCTGTAAATAGTAAAGCCCACCTTTTTATTAGATTGGCCATGTCAATCAGTTTGACATATTAGACCTCTTAGGCAGACTAGCCTAAAAATGCAACTTTAAAAACTTTTGTCATCCTTATAACAAACAAATCAGTGCATAATGGAGTGCAGCAGAGCAGTATCAAGAATTTCAAATATGGTGTTTATGGCCATAACTGATTGGATATTTTTTGTCTAATGCAATTAAATGCATACATTTTTAGGTTTGGCTATAATAATAATACATTATATTTACATTATAACTAAATATATAATAATAACTAAATAATTAATGTATCAGAAGTCAAGGTTAATCACCTCTTCAGTAACTTCAGTAAGTAAGATTTTTAATGTTTTTAAAAGAAGTTTCGTCTGCTCACCAAGGCTACATTTATTTAATTAAAAATACAGTAAAAACAGTAATATTGTGAAATATTATTACAATTTAAAATAACTGTTTTCTATTTGAATATATTTCACAAAGTAATTTATTCCTGTGATGGCAAAGCTGAATTTTCAGCATCATTACTCCAGTCTTCAGTGTCACATGATCATTCAGAAATCATTCTAATATGCTGATCTGCTGCTCAAGAAACATTTAATGTGTACAATTGTACAAAATATTTGTGTACAATGTTTTTTTTCAGGATTATTTGATGAATAGAAAGTTCAAAAGAACAGTGTTTATCTGAAATCGAATCTTTTGTAACATTATGAATGTCTTTACTGCCACTTTTGATTGATTTAATGCATCCTTGCTGAATAAAAGTATTAATTTCTTTAATTTCTTTTCAAAAAAATAAAAATAAAAATTCTTACTGACCCCAAACTTTTGAACGGTAGTGTATAATGCTACAGAAGCTTTGTATTTCAGATAAATGCTGTTCTTTTGAACTTTCTATTCATCAAGGAATCCTGAAAAAAAAAAAGTACACAACTGTTTTCAACATTGAAAATAATCATAAATGTTTATTGAGCAGCAAATCAGCATATTAGAATGATTTCTGAAGGATCATGTGACACTGAAGACTGGAGTAACGATGCTGAAAATTCAGCTTTGCATCACAGGAATAAATTACTTTGTCAAATATATTTAAATAGTACACAGTTATTTTAAATTGTAATAATATTTCACAATATTACTGTTTTTTACTGTATTTTTTATTAAATAAATGTAGCCTTGGTGAGCAGACCAAACTTCTTTTAAAAACATTAAAAATCTTAGTGGTTCCAAACTTTTGGACTGTACTGTACATAACGAGGCCAGTGAATAAGTTGGTGCTATTTTTCATGCAATGATTTCTGCCTCCAAATTGATTGTATCAGCCACTGGGGGGTAGAGTTTTCCCCCTTTTCTGCTGCTATCCCATGACAACCAATTTTAATGGCCCTGGAAAAAGTTTGAAAAGTTCTCTGTAAGAACAAGAAGCCCATTGATGTACTCACTAATGGCTATCAGACTATTGCATTAGATCCTTCCACATTTAAAGATTGTAAAATCTTATTAACTATAGAAGTGCTAAATTAACTGTAAAATATTTTATTGCACAAACTGCAGCAAAATCCATGGTACAGTAAATGCAGCCTTGAGTTCATTTATGCATGTTATATAAATATAATTTAAAATGCAACATGATTTTTTTAAGAAAACATATATATTGACATTTGCAGATTAATCAGGCTTGGAGATACAAGACAAAATTTACTCTTTGACAGTTTTACTTTCCGACTCATATTAATTTTATTGTGCACACCTAGCCACTTATGGTTTACTTCATTGTACATTTTAATAACGTTCAGTTAATTTACGTGAAATGATTCGTTTTGAATTATAAATCTGCTTACACTCATGCAGTTTAATTTTTACTTAGTTTAGGTTGGAATTCTAAGGCCAATTTGTCACAATAAAATTTCTACATTATAAAATGCAATCATCAGTTTTTTTTTTTCTCTTTCCAATTTATAGCAACCTACTGCGCACTGCATAATGCAGCTACATATAAACAGAAATCCAAATCAGGCCTTGACTTGTATGAAGGTCTTGCTCACGAGCTGCTGTTGATGTTGACGATCCGTTTCAGCGCTGTGCTGAATGTAAGCATTAGAAGTTAAATGAGAGCAGGATGTTGCTTTGCAACGTTCTCCGCTTCTCCCTCTAATTGACACGATCATTGCTTATCACTAGAGCTGTGTTTCCTGTACCTGCCTGAGCCTGGCGTCTTATTTACTGTCGCAGGACTTTATTTATTTAGCCTCGTTATGATGGTGACTGCATTTTACTGTTTTTAATTGTTGCTTCAATGAGTCTCTGTAATAGTTCTCGCTCTCTCGCACACACACATGCTCTCTTTCCTTCCCCTGTAGGAAGAGAAGAAAGAGCGCCCAGGAGGATTGTGGGTCGTTCCTGCTGCCGCCTACACCGTGTTAATGAGGTGCCTTCGGGAAGGGGTAAGACTGCTACACTGTCCTCACAGAGTGTGTGTAAGTGTGTGCACTAGTGTGTGCGTGAGTGTGTGTGTGAATATGTGTGCATGGGGGCGGGGGGATCTGTCTGATAACGAACCTCCCCCAGCCCTTATAGGCATTATTCGCATGCCGCGAGTCGAGGGCGCTCAACGCGTTTGCTCGCACGTTCGTCAGTCAGTCCTGTCACACAAAAACACTCACTCACCTGCAGCAGAAATGCTCACGTAACCGCACCTCCGGTCGTCTCAGTAGCAATTAACCACGCTGGCCTGCATTGTTTAAGAATGGAACCATCTGCATGGAGACAGACATCAAACTGATCATCACCAGTCTGAACAGACTGTGTTTATTGTGAGTGCTGAGAGCTTCTCTTCCACAGGGGACCGAACACCATACAGACTCCCTCATTATTCCTTTATTAGCAGGGGAAGATCTGCCATTAAGAAGACAATTTAGGAGCTACAGCTTATGTTGCCGACAACCCCTGGTCTGCAGCATTAAAATAAAGTATCATTCGGAAGGAAAAGTTGGGCTTGATAAAAAAACTAAAGTGCAGCTACTGTTCTTTTCTGGCTGGTCAGCTGCCAACGTTTGGCAAAAGTTGTGCCCTCTAGTGAATGTGCCCAATTTTAGCCCTCTGCTCCAACCTGCTTATGCAGCATTTGAGGTTTTTTTTTTTTTTTTTTTTTTTTTTTTNTCTCATCACTTTTTGGTTAAATTTAGATTCTCAGCTGCTTGAAGTAGTTCTTTCTGGAGTTCATCTCATTCCATTGAACTTTCAAGGTTGATTTCAAATTTGTGTTTCAGAACTGATGGCCTCTAATGATCAACAGCTGCTGTCTGTTTTACTTTCATTAAAAACACCTTGTGTTTATTGATGCATCAGCAACTTTCTAAACTTTAGAAGTAGCTCCTAGTGGATATCACAGTTGTCTCTGCTTCAGACAGAACACCCATTGACCGTTGGATGCAAATTGCATGCAAAAATGGTGTTTGTCAATATAGCAAGCAAAAATAACTGGCTTTAACCAATAGCTGATTGCTGTTTTTTGGCCAATTCACACAACACCGACAGACGGCAACAGGAGTCTGTTGGCATCTGTTGGAGCTTGTTTTTGTCGATTGAACATGCTGAATCGGAATTAGAATGTCTGATAAGCATCATGCTGTAATCTGGTGACCGTCGGCATTGGTCTGTGTCTGTCAGCGCAGTGTGAATTGGCCTTTAGTATTAGTGAATTTATTTTTTTGGATATGTACAGTATACGTGTGTGTCTGTTTCAGACCGCATGCACAAACGCTATTGTTAAACACCCAACTCATGATTAAAATTAATTGATTATAAAATTGTTTAAATATATATATATATATATATATTTATAATGTACTTTTATACTTTAAAATTTTTGATATACAGTGAAATATAGTGGCAAAATGTATTTAGACACCTAATCTACATCTGAAAATATTTGCATTATATTACAAAATATCAAACCAAGAAGCAAGTATTTTACAGAAACATGGCATGCTTGTCAAGAAAAATATTACAAACAAACATACAAACAAAAACAAAAAGGTTATGAAGTTCACATTAGTTTTTGGACACTTTATGGATCGAACTTTATGGAAAATTTTCATAGTTAATGTCATGAACTTTGGTTACTGTGAAAATCTCTAGAATCATTTACTTGTAAATGCCTTGATATTTTGTTTCTAATGCAACAACATTCATAGATTAAGCATGACCCATGTGTCCAAATACATTTACAACCACTGTATGCAATTATTTGTATCACAAAGGTTGACAAAACAATTTTTAATATATTGTATAATAATATAATATGATATTGTCCATTTATTGGCTGTCAAACATAACATGGAAATAGTTATCAGCATCAATCCGAATGTTAATATCAGTGCAACCCCTAGCAAACTCAGTGCAAATACTGAGCAGAGATACAGGAGGTGCGTCCCAATTTGCGTACATATGCACTATTCTGTACCGTTTTGTAGTGTGTTCACACTAGTACAAAAGTAAAAAAAGTTGTCAAAAGTACCGACCGCGATACCAAGTCGGTACTGAAATTTAAAAAATGTGATGATTTGAGCGCTGTTCAGCGGATTCGTTAACACCTCTGATTGGCCATTGTGTTCACGCGCTCAACATATGTGTCTGTGATTGGCTACAATGATCAATGCATGGGAGCATTTGAAAGCACAGGGAAGTGTTTAATTTTGAAAAGCGTTTTGAAAGCAGGAGCGGTAGCATTTGAAAGCAGGCATCTATTAGCGGACCGGTCCGCTGATAGACGCCTGCTTTCAAACTCTCCCATGTGTATCAGTGTAAGCAATAGCAATAGGACAGTGTCAGTAAGCTCAGTGAGTGCAACCATTTGACGTCATCGGCATAGAACGCACTGTGCACCTAAACAAAATGGCGCCGCCCATTGTCCAAATCGGTCCAAATATGTCATGGATTTTTTAAATAACGTAAATCTTTCATGGGTTTTCTACTACATATTTCAGCAAGAGACATCATTTACATTATATTAAGCCATACAAGTCTTAACACCAGGGGTTCCCTTTAAATGCAAATGAGCTCCTGCTCCCGGCCGCTTTCCAGAAGCGGAGCTTTAACAGCTTGCACTTAGGTTGCTCAACAATAAAGCTGGAGAATCTCACACAGCCAAAATGACGATTGTCAGTAAGGGTGTCACCCGGATGATGCACTCATTTAACCAAAAAACTAAGTGTGAAGTGTTGGACACTTCTTACACTCAACTCTTGCGGCTTTAATCATGTAGCGGAGGGGGAGGAGCTATCATGCTCTGATGTTGAATGACAAAATAACCTTATTCATAAAAAATGCATACACTACACAGTTAAGCACATAGCGCATAAGCACATAGTGTGTATTGTGTGTAATTTGGGACACAACTAGAGAGAAAACAAGCCTGGGAGAGAAAGAAAAATGCACCTCAATTCTAGGATACAAAGCTTATAAGCAAGTCTAGTTCCTTGCAGTAATAAGCTCAGTAATCAGAGAGAGAGCTGGCCCTCCAGCACTGTTACTCCCTCTCTCTCTCTCTCCCTCTCCCTCTCTCTTTTTCTTCCCAGCAGCACTGCCACCAGGCTGTGCAGTTGATCATTCTCTCTACAGCAGGTCTAGACTGACAGCGACACAATTGGAGCAGAGGCAACAGCCAGAAGCCGGTGCAACTTCCCGATGCTGCCTTGCTAATTACACCCCGCAAACATTAACGGCACATCTTTTGGAAAGCCATGAAAGAAACGGGGGTTAATTTAATTCCACCAATTCCCCAACATTAGCGTTGTGCGAGTACGGTAATAAATCCGTGTGTGAGGCTGATGTAGGCAGTAATTGTAATGCTTCGCTGTGCTGACCTGTTTGAGAACCTCTGCTGATTCAGAGAGAGCTGAGCTCAGGAAACAAGACATCAGAGAGGGAGAGAGAGAGGAAGGGATAGGGAATTAGAGGGAGAGAAGGAGAAAAAAGGCCAGGAGGTGATGATGGGAGAAGGTTGGGGGAGGGGAAAAAGTGCATAACGCACACAGAGAAGATGAGAGTAACCGAGCTAGCCAGAGAATATTGTGTGCTCAATCGAGAGTGAGAGTGCTCTTAATTCAGAAAGACAGCCAGAGCAGCATGCAGACAGGTTTTCAGGTCAGACTGCAGCTGGAAGAGCCGTGCGCGATTGTGTGTGTGTGTGCGATTCCATGTGCATGGATGATGAAAGGGTTGTGCTCACTGTAAGTGGCGTGTAGCAGAGCCTTGGGCTGCAACTGGGCATCACACTACTCTTCCATTAAATATTTATTACTCACACACACACACATACTGTGCATATTCCATCCCCTCCCTATTAGCTCTGCCTGTAGTGCCTCTCTATAGAGCGCACTGACCCTTCTATGACTCTGAATATCTGTGATGCAGTTTATACCAATGTGTTTTTGCCTCTGATCTCTGTCGCTCTGTAATCAAACACATTCAACGGCACCACACGCGCTCCGTCTTTGCGTTTAGCAAAGACCCGATGCTGAATTGGTCACAAACACCCATTCATTATGCATCACCCTGGGGACCGTCAGGGAGCGTGTTTGTCATGAAGGTAACTTTGTTACCGAAGGCTATCAATGTGCTATATGCCAGTGGTTCTCAACTGGTTTGGCTATGGGACCCACATTTTCCCATGGTCATTAAGCCACGATGCAAATTTTTAGGCATTTGAACCGAGCAAATTTATTTCTCAAAAATGGTTGACACAAGTACTGCCCCACTTTACTTAAAGAGGTGGTTGATTATGATTTCCCTTTTTTAAACTTTAGTTAGTGTGTAATGCAAAGGAAGGTATTTTCTTTTAAAGAATTCTTTGTCTAAGGACTACAACAACCAGCTGTTATGGACTACAACGAGCTGCTTCCGGGGATAGTGACATTACTAACCTTACAATTTACAAAAACTCTGCCCCCGAGAACATGCAACAAAGGGGGTGAGTCCATGTTGGGCTCCTTTAGAGAAGAGGAAAAGTTGTTGTCGTAGTGTTGTTGCCATGCTGTCATTCTACGCCGGACTGCTTCACAAACGAGGGTCAATTCAATGCTGGATTTGCACAAAAGATTAACATGATGGCACATGCTAGTCGATGAGTTGAATCAACTCCACAGCAACTACATAAATTTATCCACTAACCATTCAGAAACATCCAGATGCATTCTGTAAGTTGTAACTTCTTCCTGAGTCTCTCCATCAGTGTCCGAATCCAGTTTGAACAATGTAAGGGTACAATGTACAGTGGGTACGGAAAGTATTCAGACCCCCTTAAATTTTTCACTCTTTGTTATATTGCAGCCATTTGCTAAAATCATTTAAGTAAATTTTTTTCCCTCATTAATGTACACACAGCACCCCATATTCACAGAAAAAACACAGAATTGTTGACATTTTTGCAGATTTATTAAAAAAGAAAAACTGAAATATCACATGGTTCTAAGTATTCAGAGCCTTTGCTGTGACACTTATATATTTAACTCAGGTGCTGTCCATTTCTTCTGATCATCCTTGAGATGGTTCTACACCTTCATTTGAGTCCAGCTGTGTTNTTGATACTTTAAAAGGTTTCTTCTTTTGTCTTATTGTAATGCATGCCAGATTGTAACATGTTGCACGGCTTTATTTCCTTAAGTGCCAGGAGGAACTCTTCTTTTTGAGGGTGAAAAGGATCACTTGATTCCCTCAACATCACAGAGTTTTCTGGATAGTGACTTCTTTGTGGTGGCAGGCCGTATAATTGGGCACTCATTCCTGCATGGTGGTCCATGCTTAACTGGTTTAAGCCCAGCAATAATCCACGTGCTTTTTGGTGGATCCCCTGAAACTGCCACAATTGATGTGCTGGACTGTGTGGACACAGATGTTCGTCAAGCAATAGAGATGGTTAGTTACTCTCAAGTATTTGCATATTACTATCCAAACAGTGAGTTTTTTTTGGGCTAGGCAGTGTATATAGTTATTATAATTTTATGACCAGTTGAAAGGCACAGGTGAATTATCAGAAGAGGGTTATTACAGACCTTGCAGTGTCCTAGGATTTGCCTGGTGTGACATCAGAGAACAGAAGATGGCTGCTTGACAAACTGCTCATTCATGCAGTGAGTATGCACTATTGGTAGTAATACTCTTAAAGGGTTAGTTCACCCCTTTGTTTCTAATGAAATTCTGGACTGGATGGGATGTGCTGCCCAGGAGCCTAGATGGGTAGGTTTCCATCCACCACCTCAACAAGTCCTCCACTTGCTATCAAACTCTTAAGCTTCCTAGTCATTACAAGGACTATGCTGCCTTTGAGAGAGATCTTTTAGCTGCTATCTGGAGCACAGATTATGGATTTGGAATGGTCTAAGTTTGTGTTAAAAATATCAGAGGCCATATTTTTACTGGAGTTAGTGTGCAAATTTTCTAAATTTATAATGGGCAAATTGGATATTCTGTCAGAAGATCTCAAACATGTTTGGCATGTTGCAATGTTCAGAGCTTTGTATTTGACAAGGCTATGCCAAAATAACATTTGATACAAAATTTTAAAGTTTACTTGCTTGGATATACTAAAAAGATACTGTTCAAGATTAAATGGTTTGGAAGTAGTTCGAGCAAAGAATATTTAGGGGTGTGACGGTTAGTATATAACCGTGAGACCGGCGGTTATAGTTGAACACCGTCATTAGAACTCTATAACCGCCAAAACCGTGTCATTAAAATATTTTTTACAAACATTTTTTATCAAAAATTATTTTCATTTTTTAGATAGGATCATAAGATGCGCAATATATCGGGAGACATGGTTTTACCACTTAATGAAGTTTTGTAAATCGTCAGACATGATATTTACCACTTCATTAAATTTTGCTTTGTAGAAAACCTTTCTTAAAAACAAATTTCGTTTTGTACAAATTTTATCTTAATTTTAATAAATGTTTCATCAACCAATTGCATGTATTTTAATAAATAAAAAGCAAATATAGCAGACAATGATAACCGTGACATGGAAGCGCCAGCGCGCCGCGTTCACTTGCACTGCACTGTGAACTAGAGCGCATCTCATCGTAAATGAAACTCAGCGTAGGCCTATGCCTCATACATTAGCATTAAATATCTTTGCTGCATCCTTTCTAGAACAGACAAGGGCTTTTTTTTGCGGCTCGCATCAGCAAAGCATTGCATCGTCCATAGACCGCAAAACAATCAGCGGATGGCGGGCGGGTGCGGCTTTGAAATTTGCTCAAAAAACGTTGGCGCGGATGATGAGTTTTGTGATGTGGTTGCAGATGAAATAATACCCCATCTGCGTATCTCTATCGATAACAACATTTAACACTACACAAATATTAATTAAATTTTTTTAATTTAGGCGATTAATTTCCCATAGTGACATAGGACTGAGGTGCCGGAGCCAATAAAAAATGTTCCGGATCCAACGTCGGAGGTGACGGAACATGTTCCGGCTCAAATTAAAACTTCGTGAAGAAAGGTAAAACCGATGGATCTCGTTGCGAAAAAAAATGTTACATCGCCTATATGGGCACATTTCGGGTTTAAACCAGATGGCAACGGAAAACCAGAAAATCTTGATGAGCCTGTGTGCAGTTTTTTTTTTTGTTGTTAAGGATTTGTTCACTGTGTGTGATTCATTTAATGGAAAGCACATTCACTGCTAGTTGTCTTGCTGTTAATTTTAAATAAACGTAGAGCAAGTAGCTAATCAGTGTCTGCTTGCTTCTCACCAGTTTTTTGACCTGAGGGAGGGGTTCTAGCAGACCAATCACAATGCTCGCAGTTCACGTAGAACTGACGCGTTGTTACATTTTGTAACACACGTAGCCTATGACAGGCCGTAGCTACAGCGTACACTCGACACAGAAGTATAAATCAGCCTTTACTGACAATCTTCATTTTGGCTGTGTGTGAGATTCTCCTGCTTTGTTGTTGAGCAACCGAAGCACAAGCTGTTAAAGCTCCGCCCTCTTCTGAAAAGCGGAAGAGGCAACCAGGTAACTTACTTTTTTAAGTTAAACCAACTTTTTAAGTTAAACCAACAGTTCATTTTTACAGTGTAACACTGATGAACAAACAGTATAAGGCAAGGCTATTAAATAGCAGTTCCAAACTAGTTTTTCATAATACAATAAAGTTAGTATATTGGTATGAGCCACCACAGTCATCAAAGATATAGAAAATGGCACAAAGTGAAAAAGTGGTATTTTGGGTTAAGGTTATGGAAACTACAGTTACTCTGGTAATTACACAATACTAACATGAACTGTTAATAAAACATGAACACTGATCCTGATGAATAGAATGCACACCTGCATGGAAATCCTTCCCTAGTGACACATGTACATACAGTGCTCAGCGTAAATGAGTACACCCCCTTTGAAAAGTAACATTTTAAACAATATCTCAATGAACACAAAAACTATTTCCAAAATATTGACAAGACTAAGTTTAATATAACATCTGTTTAACTTATAACATGAAAGTAAGATTAATAATATAACTTAGATTACACATTTTTCCGTTTTACTCAAATTAGGGTAATGCAAAAATGAGTACACTCCACAAAAAAAGCTACTACATCTAGTACTTTGTATGGCTTCTATGATTTTTAATGACAGCACCAAGTCTTCTAGGCATGGAATGAACAAGGTGGTGACATTTTGCAACATCAATCTTTTTCCATTCTTCAAGAATGACCTCTTTTAAAGAGTGGATGCTGGATGGAGAGTGATGCTCAACTTGTCCCTTCAGAATTCCTCTTAGGTGTTCGATTAGGTTCAAATCAGGAGCCTCCCTGTTCTTCAGAAATCCAACAGTGGCCTTAGATGTGTGTTTAGGATGATTGTCATGTTGGAGAAGTGCACGACGACCAAGGGCACGGAGTGATGGTAGCATCTTCTCTTTCAGTATAGAGCAGTACATCTGTGTATTCATGATGCCATCAATGAAATGCAGCTCCCGACACCAGCAGCACTCATGCAGCCCCACATAAGGACACTGCCACCACCATGTTTCACTGTAGGCACAATGCATTTTTCTTTGTATTCCTCACCTTTGCGACACCATACAGTTTTGAAGCCATCAGTTCCAAAAACATTTATCTTGGTCTCATCACTCCAGAGTCCCAGTAGTCTTCATCTTTGTCAGCATGGGCCCTGGCAAACTCTAGGTGGGTTTATTTGTGCCTGGGCTTTAGGAGAGGCTTCTTTCATGGACGGCACCCGTGCATGCCATTCCTCTGCAGTGTACGCCATATTGTGTCACGGGAAATAGTCACCCCAGTTTGGCTTTCTACTTCTTTAGATAACTGCAGTGAACTTGAATACTTGTTAAATTAGACATTTGTAGTCTAAAATTTAGCTTTGCTCCAGAGACTTTCAATGGGGTGTACTCATTTTTGCATAACCCTAATTTGAGTAAAACTGAAAATTTTGTTCTCTAAGTTATATTATTAACCTTATAAGTTATAAGTTAAACAGATGTTATATAAAACTTTGTCTTGTCAACATTTTGGAAATTGTATTTGTTCATTGAGATATTGTTTAAAATTTTACTTTTCAAAGGGGGTGTACTCATTTACGCTGAGCACTGTACTAGCTACGCAATTTATTGGTATTTTTTGGTAATTTCACAACTTACTAATTGACAATGTAACTACGATGTTGCTTGCTCGTAACTTCTTTTGCTTTTTTATATTTAGTGAAGTGATGCGTGCACCTTGAGCACAGTATAATGATCATGGCAGTAAAGTTTGTTTTTCTGAAGTAAGAGACTTTTTATTTCATAACGGGTTACAGAAATAATGTTAGAATAATGAGACTGACATATAGCCTGACAACATCTCATCTGACAGCAGATTCTGAATCAGGACATGCTTTACTTAGGCTGCATCTGACAAAAAAACAACAGCGTTACCGCACGTCTTTCAAAATAAATCTTGCATAAGAAAAACATTTACAATTACTTTTTTTTGCTGTTGTTGTTGTTTCTTAGACCGCTTTTGGGTCGCGACCCACCAGTTAAGAAACACTGCTATATGTGATTCAGATTTTTTTCTTTTGGAAAAGCTCAGTTTTAGGTCTACATGAAATTAAAATTAACTGTATTTACTTTCATAATACACATTGCTGGTCTTATTGTGATTCATTGTGCACATTATTCCAATGTTTTCAAATGTTTGTCTTTGTAATCTTTCGGCAGAATACAATGTGCCTCTGAAATGACTTTGAAATATTCTTGAGGGTCTTCATATTCCAATCAGAAAACCTCCTCAGTAGGGATGGTGTCAATGACAATTTTTTTTTTTTTTTAGTGTTATATTAACTTTTTGTTTTCTAAGGGGAAAAAAAGTAATAAAAGTTCTCATTATAGAAACACTATGTGTTATGAATACTGTTCCATGTTGACTTTATTGATCATCTTCCATAGTCTTCCTAGTCATGACCAGCTCTGGTTTTTCTAATGGGAGAGACCACATTAGCCAGAATAAAAGAATGTTTATGCCTGGGACTGAATGGATTGATGCTGAGGGAGAGGGAGAAAGAGCTCGAACAGTGAGATCACACTAATGAAAGGCCTGCCTGGCTCAGGCAATTTACATAGTCCTTTATTTAGGACCAGGTGTGCTGCTCCTTCAAACAGACACTCGCGTTGTTAGAAGGAGCCACACAGAGATGACCTCTGTAAGCTTTACGTAATCTCTGTTTCTCACAAACACACACATAGAAATCCAAAGTAGGCTTGAATGAGTGTATTTAGCTGTAGAAAACACCTGTACTCCATTATGAAATATGTTCATTATTTTTTTTAAAAAGAGCCCAATCAGCATAATTTAACATAAATGTACTCCTTTAATGGTTTCCCAGATGGTCGCAAAATGCCAGTGACACTCAGGGTTGAGATGACTATAATTAGTGGTGCTTGCCACGACAATCATCACAATTACTATTGCTCATACTTGCTGCATATTATTTGAACAAAACCCTAACCCTACATATTAAATTTAAACTTTTAGCTTGTCTGCACCACTGTTTGTTTAGTGATCCGACTTTTTCACCTGTGGGTTGATAAAATAGAAGAAAAAAAAAGTTCTCACAATCTTAGAGAACTAAACTCAGACCCCTTGCAAAATAACCAAATTATCTAGGTTCACACTGTCTGGCCTTGAAAGTGTACCCCTTTATCAAAATATGTATGTATGTATGTGGAACCCAATCTTCTATATTATTGCATACAGCACCGTATTATAATACTGATGATGAATATTATTACAATGAATATTTGAGGAATATTTTGGCTCTCCACGTTAACACCATTTCTAATTGCTTTAATGATAAACAATAACAAATGCAAAGTCATGTGTCCTTGTTCAATAAATGTGTCCTTTGCTAAATTCTGGTATCAGTAATGCATATTTAATAAATATTGTTTGTTTTCTATATATTACAAGAAAAAAAAATTGCAATGGACTAAAATTCAATATATTTTGTTGTAATTTATTGTGACATTACCAATGAGCCTTCAGATGTGCAGTTATGAGTCTCAGTTCCCTTTAACGAATGAAACCAATTTGAAAACCCCTGAAGTGAATTTGGCCCGTAAGCAAACATATACAAACCCCTCATATCACAACAAACACATAGCAACTCAGCTACCATATACAAACATTCTAGTGTTGTGTAAGTGGGTTTTGCATGTGTAACCAACATTCTTATTTTCTTCAGAAAATGAAAAAGAATGTAGTTGTGTTAATGATTGGGAGAATCTAAACTCTCTTGTATTTAGGACAGTAAATCTGTTTTAAAGGAATTATGTAATTTCACTGACTTCAAAGATGTTAAACTTTTTAACACTCCATCTCCAGTTACTGTTTCGGTGTGCATCGACTTTTTCACGAACGTAGACTAGTTTAGGTTTGACCTCCTGTTACCGTATCGAGTTACTGACTGCTGATGTTGCGAGAGAGAATTTGGGAGAAATACATAAATTCAGTAAAGTTTGGCTTGAGCATGGCCCGAGGCAAGAATCGAGCTGGGAAGCTCAGCAGAGGTGTGTGAGAGAGAATGAGGCAGAGATTGGAGGACAGATCTCTGGTGAGAAGCTGTCCTCACCTCGTAGCCCCTGTAAGTCTGACATTGTGTGGGTTTGGGAGGCAGCTGCAAGTTTATATATAAACATATATCGGAATAAGTCCTGTGTGCATCAAATCAGGTTAGTCAGGCAGAACACATGGCATAGATGAGCGGCACGATTTGGGCAGGGTATCTGGCTTACGCCGTGGTGTGTCCTTGTTTCCAGTGAGATGTCAGAAGTACTGGTAAAAAGTTAAATAAATAAATAAATAACCATTCCAGTTTTCTGTAATATTGGTAGTACCAACTTAGTACTACCAGGCTTATACAACGTGTATGCACTGTATATGCTTCTTGAAGAGCATTCACTGCTAAGTGGTTGCTGTTTGGTTGTTAGGGTGTTCTAGATGATTGCTAGGTGGTTGCAGGGTGGTTGTTAGGGCGTTGCTACACACTGCTTATGTTTAATTAGAAATAAAATAGGAATTGCTACTCTGATATATGGTTTACGTTATAGCGACAGCATCTGTTTGTAACTAATTTATGCTAAATGCAAACTCATAGAAAACCTATGATATATATATATATATAACTAAAATCGTCATAGTCATACTTTATGTAAAATGTCCATTCATCAAACCACAATCTTTAATAATGCTGTCATTAACTTCCCTGCCAGTGTTTTTCAAAAAAGTTGCAACCTGCACCCGCATTTTTGATCATTTTCACAAAATCTTTCATGGCCCCCAGAATATATTGTTGTGTTAATATCTGAACATACAATATATCAAAAGACAGAACAGAGCCTCTGCTGTACAGCTGTAGAAATGTAAAATATTTATAAATCCTTTAGATAGATAAATTCTTATACCGATTAGGCATAACATTGTGACCACTGACAGGTGAAGTGAATAACACTGTTTATCTCTTCATCACGGCACCTGTTAGTGGGTGGGACATATTAGGCAGCAAGTGAACATTTTGTCCTCAAAGTTGACGTGTTAGAAGCAGGAAAAATGGGCAAGAGTAAAGATTTGAGCGAGTTTGGCTAGACGACAGGGTCAGAGCATCTTAAAAACTGCAGCTCTTGTAGGGTGTTCCCTATCCGCAGTGGTCAGTATCTATTAAAATTGGTCCAAGGAAGCAACAGTGGTAAACCAGCAAGGGCATTGATGCACGTGGGGAGCGAAGGCTGGCCCGTGTGGTCCGATCCAACAGACGAGCTACTGTAGTTCAAATTGCTCAAGAAGTTAATGCTGGTACTGATAGAAAGGTGTCAGAATACACAGTGCATCACAGTTTGTTGTCAAGTCAAATCACCTTTATTTATATAGCGCTTTTTACAATGTAGATTGTGTCAATGCAGCTTTACATTGATAACTGGTACATAATTTTGGCTGCACAGCAGCTCTTAAAGAATAATGTCAATGCAGGCAGATCAGAAGCACTGTTGATTAAATGTCAAGTGTCCCCAACTAAGCAAGCCAAAGGCGAGAGCGACAAGGAACCCAAACTCCAACCGGAGACATCAGGTGGCAAACAGGTGGCAAACAAGTGGCAAATAGGTGTTAAAATGGAGAAAAAACCTTGGGAGAAACCAGGCTTAGTCAGGGGGCCAGTTCTCCTCTGGCGAACAGTGCTTTGTTACGAATCAGGTTGCTATCATAAGTCTGATAGGATCGCAACAATCAAAGTGTTTATTTCAGTTCCATCCAGTTGAGGATCGTATTCATCACGCCGGTATGGACGGTTTGTTGAGGAACTGTGCTACTGGCTGTCGTGATGTTGTGTATGGGGCTGCATAGCCGCAGACCAGTCAGGATGCCCATGCTGACCCGTCAACCGCCAAAAGCGGCAACAGTGGGCACGTGAGCATCAGAACTGGACCACGGAGCAATGGAAGAAGGTGGCTGGGTCTGATGAATCACGTTTTCTTTTACATCATGTGGATAGCTGGGTGCGTGTGCATCACTTACCCGGTGGACACATGGCACCAGGATGCACTATGGGAAGAAGGCAAGCCGGCGGAGGCAGTGTGATGTTTGGGCAATGTTCTGCTGGGAAACCTTGGGTCCTGCCATCCATGTGGATGTTACTTTGACACGTACCACCTACCGAAGCATTGTTGCAGACCATGTACACCCTTTCATGGAAATGGTATTGCCTGGTGGCTGTGGCCTCTTTCAGCAGGATAATGCACCCTGCCACATAGCAAAAATGTTTCAGGAATAGTTTGAGGAGCACAACAACGAGTTTGAGGTGTTGACTTGGCCTCCAAATCCCCCAGATCTCAATCCAATCGAGCATTTGTGGGATGTGCTGAACAAACAAGTCCATGGTGGCCCCACTTCACAACTTACAGGACTTAAAGGATCTGCTGCTAACATCTTGGTGCCAGATACCACAGCACACCTTCAGGGGTCTTGTGGAGTCCATGCCTTGATGGGTCAGGGCTGTTTTGGCAGCAAAACGGGGGCCAACACAATATAAGGCCTGTCCCCTAATAGTCGACTAACCATTAGTCGATGAGAAAAGGCTTAGTCAACCAAAATGTTATTAGTCGCTTAGTCGCAGGACAAAAAAAATACACTTAAATTACTCTGTCATTTTTGGTCATACAGATAAGAATAATACATCTTTTGGATCTGTGAAGAGTCTACTTTTATTTGTGTGCACTCACAATAACAGCAAAACGTTGTGCTTTTGTAAAATAATAAAAGCAAACATGGTGCGATTTCTGACGTCTCTCTGTGAACTTGAGCTTGCCAAAAAAAAAACGTATATGTAGGTGCATCCATGACTGCGGAGATGACGAGTTTAGCATTGCCGACTTTATCACTGCAGCAGGAAATGCAGAAAACACTAGTTTATCAATTAATTTTTTAAATGTTAAAGCAATCTCCTTGCTCCTTGCATTACTTCTGCAGGTGTGCTGTGGCTTTATGCGTGCTTTTGAACGCTGATTAGACTATGTAGGCATTAAAGGCTCTTTACTATGATTTATATGGTTTATTAACAAACGTGCGATTAGTTGACTTCTCGCTTAAAATGAACGATTACTAGTCGACCAGAAAAATCTTTAGTCGAGGGCAGCCCTAATATATACTTTGTGTATATATATATATATATATATATATATATTTGATTAAAAATACTTGATTGTTATCGTTGTAATAATGTAAAACTGCATCGTTTCACACTGTACAAGTTTGGCAACACAATGCAGGGTTAACACCCCAAAGCAGTGCTAACTTTGCTCCTGAGCAGGGTTTCATAACCCCAGGATAAAAGCAATGCTAACCCCATTTCTAAATTACAAGTGTGAAATGTTCCTCTACCCGGGGTTAAAAGTGGGGTTTAGAATGACAATAACTCGGGAATCATTAGGGCTTTTCACACTATGCTTAACCCCTAGACATTTTGTTTTAGTCTGTAGCCTTGGCCTGTCAGGTTATGACGTTGCACTGGATAGTGCTGTGTATACTTGCCCTGGTCACAACGAAAGCACGTATGTGTGTGAGTGCGTGTAAAAGATGAGAAATGTGCTCTGGTACGTTTAGTTTCGGGTAATTTCTAGTCCGTCTAGTCAGGGTAGCCTACAAAACTCCATCCCCTCGACCGCAGCCAGATGATCCCTAAAGCATCTTACTCAGACCTCAGTGGAAATAGACTGGCTGTGTATATTCGAAAAAGCACAAACTCGCCTACAACGGAGCGTATTTGTCCTGTGGAATTTAAATTCTTATTGAGAAACCTCAGGCTGGTGGATTTTAGTTTCATTTTCTATGCCTTTTTGACAAGGCTTGTGCTACAAGAAAAAAAGAAAGCACTCCGCACCCCCTCCACCTCTTGCGCCCTGTAGCAGCTGTCAGTCATTTCCCCTACTCTAGCGAGTGCCAGCTCTAGTTCATTACCTAAAGCCTCCACGAAGTCAGACCACCAGACTCCAGCACAAAGAGATACAATAGGGCCAGGGACTCTGGAGGAGCTGCTATGTTATTTGTGTTGCGTCAGAATATTCTACTTCAGACTTCTTTCTACTTTTTTTGCCTCCAAGATACAGTATGTGTATTAATGCACCTCTTCCATGGACTAAGTTGAACTTTCTTTTAGCTTAGAGACGGGGTCTAGGAACTACATTACAGTGAAGGCATCCATATTGCATAGCAGCAGTGCACAGTGTAACTGCGCCTCTAAGATATGCCCAACCTCTCCATTTGCTATTTTCCTCACTCATCTCTGCGTGCCTGGCGTTTGTTGAACGCTGTTAAATGTTTAATTTCCTCCAGATACGGTTGCAGTGAGACACGCTCAAGGACAGGGGTCCAAATACATAAAAACACAGCCAGCTAAATCTCTACATATTGCCCTTCGTTATCTGTGAGCGAGATTCGCTGTGGTGTGAAATTTAAGGAAATTATTTCACTCAAGTTTGGAGGGTGTTGAGGGACTATTAGGTCATGATGTAATTGCGTGAAATTCATAAAGGTCTGTGTGTCCCACTTACAAATGGATTTATGAACGCATGTCTTTGAGTGTAATACCTAATGCTACAACCGTCCTTTAGATTCTCTTTTTTTTTTCAGAGCACGATTGCTTTTAAAGTCCGCATAAAATGCCATTTTACTTGTGTAATCTAATAGTTCTTAATTTTAGCCAATGGGAATTGATTAGATTGTGAAAAGTGGGTGTTGCATAATACAGTGGAGGTGGATATAGGGGAATGGTTGAAAATGAAGAGGTCATGGTGACATCAACCAAAAGGTAAAAGTTGTTTCAGAGACAGAGCAAGTTATTACATTTTGATTTAAAGATTACAAAGTCCATTTTTCAAGATAATTGGAGTATGTTTTTACAAGGAAATACTATTTCAGTCATCCTACTTCAAACTGTTGCATTCAATTCAATGTTACTTGCCGTTTCTTTGTAAATATTTGTGAAATTTACTAGCAATTTCCAAGTGAAAGTTGTTCAAAGTAAATTCTACACCTTTTTTTTGTGTAATTGATGTTAATGCCTATGTAAAGCAATATTAAATGTGTTCTGAGTTTGTCACTCCACAGAAAGACGTATTAACCACCCAGCCAAATTAGAATCATAAATTNTTAAAAAAAAAAAAAAAACCCTGCAAGTAAATAAAATAGGTTATCAAAATTTTGAAAAAAAATAAGCAATATTCTCTGCTCTCAAACACTGGGGGCATGTCTGCTGTCAGCGCTGTCACCACACCCACTCTTTAGTAGAGTTACTGCAGACTACCTACTATAATTATAACATAAGCACACAAGGCAACTTACACTCATTGATGGGCACGTACTGCCGACAATGGCACCAGATGTCGGCAGGATGGGAGGATGAAGGCCGGGATGGGAGATAGTCGGTCCGGCCCCATCACCAATTGTCGGTGGGATGGGAGGATGAAGGCCGAGGTGGGAGATAGTGTGTTCAGCTCCATTCACCAGTAACAGCGGATTATCAGCAAATCCCAGTTGTCTCCGAAGAAAGTTTGTGTATTATTTGTAATACGTGAATTAATTTCAACTATTTATTTATTTATTTATTTATAGTAAGTGTAATATAAAACAAATCATACATTTTTCTGTCATCTGGGGCTTATCAGGTGCTTGGTAACGCATTGAATGTTGGAAGACTACAGCAAACCCTGTGCATATTGATTTAAGCAATAGCTGGATATTAATGAATATGGGGGGATTCATGTTTCTCAGGAGGAGTTGGTGGTGAACCACATGGCTGCTAAAACCATAGAGAATGTGTGCAGCCGAGAGTCTCAATATGCCCAGGGATTCATCACTGCAGAGGTGGGACCTGCACTCTGGTATCTGTTCACACACTCCACAGTGGATGCACTCAGGGTCAGCGCTATATCTGTAAGTATCAAAAAACATAATTCTCATCACTTTAACAGGAAGTTCAAACGCATACTGTTCAACAGTTCATACTGTTTAATTTATTTTCCATTCAGAGAGTTGGTTACAAAAGTTTCTCAAGAAAACAACATGAGATTGAAAATATTTTGGTTTAAGATGCTATATACAAACTGCACTAAATGTCGGCTCTGACCCACCGTAAGGTACCCCCCCTCCAGGTTCAAAATCAGATTTAGAATTCCAGATTTTCATTGTTGTTTAGTCAGTGATTTAAAATGGGTTATATTTTCTTTTGACTCAATGAGACGCTCATATCCAGTGTAGGCAAATATCAGCCGTTAAGAGACTAAATGCCAGTAGGCGGGGCCTGTGGTGCAATGATCTATAATTATTTGTTGATGTCTTCTTCTGGAGGCATGTATTTACATGATCTGTGATAAAATGCAGTTATCACAGGTCCTGTAATATCAAAACAAGCTTGGAGTTTGATTAAATAAATGCTTTGTTTTTTCATAACGAGGAGGACATTTTAACCCTCTGGGGTCGACAAATGCTCCAGTGCGTTTTGTTGGATTATTTTCATATAGCAGCGAAATTGACTTAAAATACTCTGTCATTTATGGTCATACTGATGAAAACAATACATCATTTGAAACTAAAGGGTCTACTTTTATTTGTGTCTACGTACAATGAAAACAAAACATTGTGCTTTTGTAAAATAAAGAAAACAAACAGAGTGTGCTTTCTGCCATCTTGGTCTCCATGAAATACTTTCTGCAGCGCATCACAAAAATGAAACAATACTTAGCGAATACTTGCCACACAGACATGAGCAATATATCTATAGAAACATTTGACTGTCTACTTTTAAATTATACAATTCAAAACAAAAACAAATATTCTCTGTTTATCTAATCTGTATGAAAATAGAGAGATGTACAGTTGTGACCTTATTACCGCTAATGTGAACACGCTTGTGGACAGCGCGCACTATTCAAACAGTAATGATCTGGGTTGATCCATGCAAACAACAACCACATCAACTTGATAAAACACATCAAGTTTCATCAGATTCATTTACTTTACATAGTTTTAGGATGTGGTGAGGAATAATCCTGGATGAATTTACCTCAGAAGATGAGCCTGACTGTGGTTTCGGTTTCATTTTAAGGAGCGACTTGATCCAGCCTAAAAAACCCCTCAGACACCAGAGGGTTAAGCTATGAAACTTGCAGGATGTTTTAATGGTTCAAAGACCATCTTTTTGCCAAAAGATCAAGGCAAATTTGATTTCTCATGTCATGACCCCTTTAAATATATAGTTCATGATGCTATGGTTAGGTTTTTATTCATTAAATTTTTTTTACACCAGCCCTATGTGCTGACACATTCTTCTTTTCTTCAACTCAACTTGCTGTTATTATACTGAAAGGTTCTCAACCTTTTAATAAGACATTTACATTACATTCCTCTGAATAAATAAATATTATGTAACAAAAAGCAGCAGCATTAGAGATACTGTATTCAACTCAACTCCACCCACCTGTCTTCTTACCTTTATCTGCCCTTCCAGGCTCTATGTAAAATAACACGCCAATCTGCAGGGGCCTTCCAGAGCGTGATTGACAAGGTGGGATTACCCAGCATCCTCAGTTGCCTGGTGTCAGGCATCAGCCGTGTCCAGCAACACTTGCTCACTATGTTCGCTGCCATGTTGGCATCAGGAGCACATTCCCACAGACTGGTACAGGACCGGGTATGTACGTACAAGCACTTGCATACATATTTATTGGGGCTATCAAAGTTAACACGTTTAGTCCATTTTACATTTATAGCTTTAATTTGGTGTAATTTATAATAATAATAATAATAATAAAAAGGAAAATAATATCGCCATGGTGGAGTTTCCATTTATCATTTGCCTAAATTATGGAGAAGTACCTTCTGTGGATTATTTATTTATGAATCAAATCCAGATGGGCTGTTTAATGAAAGTTATGTCCATTCATTTTCATTTTATGATGTAATTTGATTATCCAAACATATTAATTGCATTTATTATTTTCTTTTCTTAAAAAAAAATAAAAAATAAAAATCAAAAATGCTAGCTACTTCAACATCTTCAACAGTGTAATTAGATTACTGTATTATTTACTCTTTCTAAAAAGTATTGCATCACTTATTACTTTCTAAATCCCATATCAACCTCGACCAGTTGAACAATACAAGAACAGACATGAAATTGCTCTTTTAATTCTTTAAAATAAACAATATAAAATTGCATTAATTATTTTTGGACTGACCAAAGTATTTAAAGGGAGAATGTTACATTAAAAACATGCATTTTCTTTCATTAGATGTTACATTTTGATGTTAAATACACTATTGTTTCATATAGAATTGTTCTATAGTCTATACAGTATGTAATGCAATTACATCAGAAGCAACTGTGATTAAATTACAGAAAAATAAGAGTGATCCCTTACATTACCTTTCCAAGGGAGTAGTAATTAAATTACAGTAATTAATTACTTAATAATGCATTACATCCAACACTGGTCCAGAACAAACATTCTCCAACTAGGTTTTAGTTTTGTAAAGTAAAAATGTAAACTGAGTGTGTACAGTCTTAATCAATAATTCTATACTTTATTGCTCTTGGCAGTGTTTAGGAAGAGGTTTTGGGATTTAACATAGCTGCATAATTCATAGTTATCAGAAATATACAAACATGTTTTTTTATATATTTAAATATTAATAAAGTGGTGGTGTGAAAGAAACCTACACCTTAATGATTGATGTTTTCATTTTCTCTCATGTTTTCAGTTTTTCCATTGCATTCAGAAAACATTCACACTCTTTCCTCTCACTTTTAATTAGAGTGGTAAAAATAGTTGAGAAGCATTTCAGTAGGGAACAAGAAAAGGACAAGCGTGCTGTGTTGCCCACAATTCAGTTGCACACAGCAGTTCTAGCATGTGAAGTCCTGGGTGAGATTTCTTTGAGTTTAGTTTGGAGCTGGGGAGAATCCGTGCAATTGCCCTGAGAACATGGTGTTTTGTACTTCCTGTACAAAGAAACCCAAAGGACACTGCTCAGATTTTACACACCTTGTTGCATTCCTAGTGCATTTATGAAAACACTTAAACTTGCACTGCTCTCTGCCTCTCTCTTTTTTTCTATTGCTGCCTTGCCCTTTTTTTCCACTCTTGCCATCTTTCTCTCCCTCATCCTGATTTTAGTTCTCACTCTTTTTAATTATTTTGAATAGAGAGAGAAACCATACCATAATAGAGAAAACTGTACCATAATAGAGAAAAAGTCATATTATCAAATTTAGTACAAAAAGTCTTACATTCACCCCATAATGGTTGGTTCAAGGCAATTGTAACATTGTAATGTAATAAAATAACTCACTGTGTCTCAAATGAGAGTACACTTCAAAGTAATAGTCACTTTTAATACTTTTAAATTGTACAAATTATTTTAGCTGTCAGGAATAATGTGTGTTTAAAGAAAAAGTTTTAGTGAAACCAACATGAAAATTGTTGGAAAAATATAATGGTTGGAAAACACTTTTTACTAAAATATAGGCTTATTGAGGTGTTCAAAAAAATTCTATTTTGCAATCATAACATTTTAAAGCAGTAATTCATTACCTCACCTTCATATAATTCACACCTGTATTACTTGCTTCATACTGTGGAACTCAAATGATAAATCTATTAATTTATTGACATTTCACTCATTTCAGAATAATAAAGTATATTAATATTTCAGTATAGTAATTTCAGTTCTCTTTTCCGCCTACATGGTCAAATACAGACACAGTTGTAAAAATGTGTGGAGTAAATCTCACGTAAATACAGTTGATTATGGCTTAAGATGTTATGTCTTAAAGGTGCTAAATAGGATGTTTTGTTTTATACTTTTTTATACATTTTTGCAATATTACTTGAAACTGTCTTTACTAACTGATAAAAGACTATTTATTAGGTGCACTGAAAGGAATATTATTAATATACATCATCTGTGCACGAGGTAGGGCCTTAAAAACATCAGCCAATCGTTTAC
>RJVU01050431.1:335606-363778 GCA_003731715.1 Anabarilius grahami | reverse complement strand
CATAGCAGGCTAATTGTATGGCTGTGGTGTGTTATACGAGTATGAATAAACATTTACAATTTCCTCAGCGTCCGAACTGTCATTGCGATCCATTGTTTTCCTATTGTTTATATTGACCGCACTCCCTCCCGTTACGTCACTTCCGATTTGGCATTTTTCAGATGCGGAAGTAAAATTTTCTCACAAAAAACGACTCCAGAAGCCTAAGTAGCGTATTTATACGTGTATTTTAAAGAAATTCTAGTTCCTACATTATTTTTCTATACATCGAATCACTGAAGCTCTAACCTGCAATATGCCCTCTAACCGTTATGTCCAGTTTCCATCAGGAATTATTTATAGGTATCCCAGTTCTTTCCCCCACATAATTGTTTTACAAGTTCTTTCAAAATTTCTCAATCCCCTTTTCAGAAACTGACTGCAAATTATGTTTCTCTTAGATTTACCCAGCAGCCCGTGAAGCAATGCCGGCCACGTGGCGTGTCAGGAACGAGCAAAACATTGTACGGCTCTGTTTTGCTCTTTATCTGAGGCAGTAATCAATTGGAAAATGGGCTGTAGAAATTGATTTAAATGCCACTGTATACTGCCTTCAAGGCCCTCTCAGATTAACAATGCTAATTTTCTTTGACCTGTATTCATTTGCATGTAAATTTCCAATTTGACTCTGAATATTAGAAAAACAAAAAAAACCTTTTGAGTGCCTAAAACTTACTGGATCACCTCTGGACCAATTATAAACTGCTGTGGATTTCTCTGCTTAATTCCCCTGACGAATAGAAGTCCAGAACGTAGCGTGTTTATTCATACATTGTCTAGCATAGAATTTAAATTTCAATGAAGCGCCGAGCGGCTGGGCTAATTGGGTAAGGAAGAGCCGCAATCTCGGAGTGCAGCTTGGAATACTGTTGATGTAATTACGATCCATGCCGAGAGTACAGTAGGTGCGTTTGAAATTAATTAACTCCCCTTCTCGTGCTGTAGTTAATCCTAATGTTTCGGATTGTTTTGCTTTTGACAGTTCCTCCCCAATTATGCTGATAGTGAAAGTTAATCAATTCCTCCTGATTTGCTGTCCACTAAATGCTGTGGAACTCATTAGCTTATTAACCTCTGTTTTATATCAAGTGCATTTCGGGGGGCTTTTCCATCCCCTCCAGCACCTCGCTGTGTAAGTTATAGCACCTGTCAAATTACTGTCAGACAATTGGGGCTTATGCCACACTAAATGTCCAGAGACCTCCCGGTCTTTTTAAATGACGCGTGTGCGCTAACAAGACTGTGCTAACGGCTTGAACGCCTCTTTGCAGGACTTTGTTATGAAGATAATCCGCTCTCTGGAGAGTCCGTCTTCAGTCATCCGCGCCAAGGCCTTCCTCGTTCTTCTGCAGGTCCTTATGAACAACAGAGAGATGCTTCTGCTCTGCTGTAACTCCAGGTAAACACTCTACACAATGAAATCCCAACAACCAACTGTGCAGAATACATTGGCAGAGCACACATGTTATAGATCCGGTGAAATGCTTCTGTTCCTCAATGGTGCTGAGAGCCAAATATACACGGAACGGTAAACAAAGACAGAAGAACAGAGGAAAAAGCAGGAGAGATGTTCCTCTTGTGCCTTATATCCAGGAACAAACACACCACAAATAATTCTACATATGAATCAGAAAGAGAGAAAAAGACCATCAGGGAGATGGAGATACAGATAGGGAAACACATAGACTAAATCAATATCATATATGTTTCATAAATGGTTGGTGGAAAGATGCATGAGAGGGTGGGAACTTTAGTGAGTCTGTTGCTCCACTGGACAGTAACTGTTTTAGTTGAAGGATTTGAAGGATTTAGGATTTAAGTTTCAGTGACTTTCCTCTATGTTATGACTGCAAAAGTTCCACAACATTTCTTTCCAACATTCATGATGTTTTAAACATCTCTAAATCTCCGTGCATGCATGATTGTTACTGATTTTGGCAAATTTAATTAATGCTTGCTCATACCAATTAAGAAGTGTAGATTCACGTAACACATTCTTATATTTAAGGGTGAAGTTTTTTTTAGTTTTTTTTAAATACATTTTCTTAACCCAGTTTGTTCTTTATTGACTATTAGTATGCCATTCATTGGTTTTTCTCCCTCAAAAGTGTAAACATTGAGCCTCCCAGGCACCATCAAAACACTGAGAGCGGTACACTAAGATCTATCAATCTCTTTCGAGCTCTACCTATAGTAAGAGTTTGGGGCGTGGCTACTGGAGCAGGATGAGCCAAAGGGTGTTTAGATGGTGTGGGACCATGACTGACGCATTAAATGGGAAAATAAATTCAGCTTTGGTTACAGAAGTGCAAACCAAAATTCACTGCCTTTAGACCTTCAAATATCAAAAACTGTCCAGAAACAGGCCACAATATACACTTCAATACAACATCATTATGCACCTCTACAGAAAGACAAATGTACCAGTTCGTAATGTTTACTTTGTGTCCAGTGTAGACAGCCTCAAACAGTTAAAGACATGTTAAAGGTGGGGTCATTTTTCAAAAACACTGTTTGGAAGTTAGTCTGGCCAACACCAACAACAAACGTGTAACCAATCAGCATTAGGGGTGTATAATGGTCGAGGATTAGAGAACAAGCAAGAGGGAGATTTGAAGAAAAGGAGGCTGCTTTGATTCCGCTTCAAATGTGAGTAACACTGGGTTTGAGTGTCATTGATTGTCTGGAGTTGCTGTGCTGTTGGCGACTAACAACAAACTCTTGTTTGTATTTACTCTTGTGTACTGTACATTCATTTTTCACTCTCGCATTGCGTGTGTAATAGTGGCCAGATAGTGAGAGTTGTGCAGGTAAACCACTGCGCACTGACGACCGCTAGAGAATGCAGTGTTTAGCTTCATTGTTAGTGGTCTCACCTCGCCTGCCAACAGCAAATGGGCTGGGGTTCGAGACCGACTCGGGAGCAGGGTGGCAGGATTGGAGGGTGAGTTTTGGAGGTGGAGCAATGAAGAGAGGGGTGGATTTGTTTGGATTGATTTCTGATATCAACAGTGTCCAACAGCGTTTTTGAAAAATGGCTTACCCCACCTTTAAAGTGTTAGCCTACTCAATTACTTTCTCATGACACATATCAATACAGCTAAAAATATTCCTAATATGTTGGAATTTTTATTGAAAGTATCCTACTTTTACCTGTTCACAAGCCTTCACAAGCACACGTAAGAGCTGTATTTGTGATGTTTGAATTGGGGGAAGCGTGATTGATGAAAGGGGCATTTGCAAGGTTGTTTGAAAATATGCTTTATTTTGTAACTCCTCTAGATACCACTAGTGTCACATAATCTACATTCTGTCAAATTTAGAAGATTTTCACAAAAATAAATCTATAAATTAGAAAAAAAAAAAAAATTGACTGATTCTGTCTGGACCTATTTATTGCATTGACCATCAGAAAAATGCTTGGTTTGACGGTGAGTGTGTGAGTAATGCTATGTGAGGGGTGCTTCATACATCTCTACACAATTGACAATGTATAATAGTTTTTTTGCCCGCAAGATTTCAGTAATGTGACCGCACACCTAAATATACAGTACAACATCACCAAGACCACAGAATCACTCCTCAGAAATAACATGATTTCAAACATCAAGGACTATAAGCTAGAAGTTTTTAGTTGGTAGAAAGTTAATAATGAAAATATCTCCTGAAGAAATTAGAGGGTATACATGAAATTCATAGATGATAGATTATAGATTAGAATTTATGAAGGTCACCTTCATCTGGATGGTGATTGCAGGGGGAGAGCTGCCTCTAGACACGGCATGACAACTTAAATAGATGAGTTTCATTCTCTCATCCTTCAAATGTCTCTCTGCTCCAAAAGTCATTTCCTCAAACAGGATTAGTCAAAACGAGATTATGGTAGAGGATATTTTTTTTACGAACTATTGGGGAGTTATTTTTCAAACTGGTTTAGGGCTGTTAATGATTAATTGATCATTTTAATAGTTTGAGTAATAATTAATCAGTGTCAGCGTTTTTTTCTAATACTGAATACAAGCTCATTGAAATTGACTGCAAGAGCATGTTTCTGATCACTGCAGATCAGGGCTTAAATATTATTAACATTCCGAAACCGGTCTGTTTTGAAAAAATAACGGTTATTAACGTTATTTTTTTTTTAAAATGTTTTTTTTTTTTTTTTGCATGTAGTCTACTTTAGAGGTCTGCGCGGGACTGTTTATTACGCACGATCCCGCTCCCGCCTAAAATTCAGTCTGTGTTCACCCGCTATCCGCATATAGTCATTTTCTTCCCGACCCGACGGGTCCCGCTAAAGATCGTTTCCAGAATCTCGCGTTTAGCCTAAACTTCCCCTATAGGAGAGTGATTGGGGATAACAAATATAAAATGTTGCATATATACAAGATTTGTTTTTTGTCTATGATGCTGTCAACACCCTAAAAAATGTCAGAGAAAAACTGTTGGCTTACTAGCTATACTGCAAAATGAAATCTTTTTTTAACATCCACGCAAGAACAGAATGACGCTGACTGACGACCTTTTCAGAACGTCTCTCCTCCAAAATCCGATCACAGGTCCCTTTAATATGACTTAATGAGTGAGTGAGTCGATTTGTTCAAATGACTGATTCATTCAGGAACGAAGCTCGGAATCATTCGTTCTAAAGCATAGACTGTAAAAAAATATGGACGTAGTTTCCGTGACGTCACCCGTAGATTTCTGAACAGCAGTTTTGAGGCGAAAATGATGCCGCTGCCATCTTAGCTGCACGTCACCGCACGTCACTCCTGGATAACTGAAAATGGGCAAAGAGGCGGGACGTAGTTGAACTGAGGTGCCATGGTTACTGAAACCACGCCGCCTAGCTTGACGTAACCAGGTTAGCAGGCAAAGGAGATACTATCTAAAATATTAATATTCTAATGATATAACTTATCTTTATTAGTTATTATTAGTTAATAAAGATAAGTTATATCATTAGAAAGTTATAAAGGTTTACTGTCAATCTATGGCGTCTTTTTTACGATATGCTCCAGCACCAGTAACTTAATTGAAATTTGTGTCAGTTTTGCACGACAACACGAAAAATCAAACGGGACTTCATACCTTTATAATGAAATAGTGATCGCGAAATAAATCCAATCCGTTGCACTTTGGTAAAATGTCCATGAGTGTCCATTGAAAAACTAAAAAAAAAACAGTACTTTTTGTCCACAAAAGCGTTAAATCCATGAAATATTAATATATTATCCATTGTTTGCCTCACATTTCTTCTGAATGATCTGCTCTCCATCATCGTTCTTCAAGAAATTATGCAATATGGGCAGCGTTTATGTTGTAAAACTGTATATGATCATATAACATATCTCACTAAAAAATGAGCCTGCGTCCAAAATGCAGCGGTTTTAGTTATAATATCCAAGCAGTGCTGTCGGAGTTTGTGGTGTCTTGAGAGGGATATTCTCCAGCCATAGTCATAGTAAATCTCACGAACAAAACTTTTAGCCAATGCCACGACAATCCTTTCCTTCCGTATGCGAGCACATCTGTCTCGACCATTAACGCAACAAACCATATTATAAAATAATCCCGAAAAAAGCAGAAACACGGCAGAGATGCCAAATTCAGCAGCTGGAATTAGCTGAGGTGACGGCTCACAGACAGCAGCACGATCCACCTGTCACTCAAGTGACCACGCCCTTAATTATGCAGAACTATAAGGCTTAATATAATTTAAACGGATGAGTTATAAAAAAATTCACCCCCCTCAGAGTTGTCATGAAGGGCAACATTAGCAGAATAGACCAAAACCACAATTTGTACCAACCTGTAAACATGTTTTTTTCTGCTGTAAAATTGGCCATTTTAACATGGGACTCAATGAGATTCTGCTCTCTTTTGGAGCCTGTCCCTAGCGGCCAGTCGATGAATTGCAGTTTAAGTCACTTCCGTATTGGCCTCAAGCGAAACTGGGGGAGGTTGCCGCTTGTTCTAAACGCGGATTCAGTCAGTATAACAAAAACATTTCTGTTGCACGGGGGCTCTGTTCTGCTGTTCATAATTTTGAAATTTTTGTTTGCGAAATAAAGAAATAAAAACAATATTAACAATACTGTGTCTAAAATGTAACTCACATTGTTCATTTAACAAGTTGAAGGAACAAGTTGCATTTGTGCTGATTTGGGGAAAACGGCACTCTTGCTCGTGTGATGTTGTAATACAACTACATCTTATAATGTGATATAATGACAAAAACTCGTCGGGGCAAAAAATGCCCATGTATCTTGAATTTTGAGGGCATATAACTGCATGCATAGCTACATCACGCTGAATAAGATGAGTAAAGAAAACGCGGCAGGCTAGTTATTTAAATATATGAACACAGAAAATCGCTGTTAACAGGTTAATATAACATTTCCCATTCCATGACTAGTAAAATAATCGCAACTTTGTTGGTGGTGTTGATGGTGTTGCCACCCTTCGCGCTGACTTTAGCTAGGCAAATCCTGCGGATTGGGCTGTCTAAGGCAGTGTTTCCCAACCACATTCCTGGAGGCACACCAACACTGCACATTTTGCATGTCTCCTTTGTCTGACACACCCATTTTAGATCTTTGAGTCACTACTAATGAGCTGATAACCCTAATCAGGTGTGTTTAATTGAGGAGACATGAAGGAGACTTCTTGTTTGACAGATGTCAGCGTTAAGGTGCAATACTGCCACCTGAGAGCTCAACCAGGTACCGGGGCTGGAGTATTTACATGTCACGATATCATAAGCATCCTATTCATTTTAAATATAGTGGTTATCGCCAATCGCCGGTATATTGTCACACCCTAAATTAACACAATATCAATATTTCATGCTTTGAACATCACAGTTATCGTCAATACCGGTATATTGCGACACCCCTAATAACAATAATAATAATACGTACAGCATTTTATTTATTAAAAAAAAAAGGAATATTTGCCGTCTTAGCCAATAGGCCTACCTATCTTTTATAACAAGATTCTGTCCAAATGTAAACCTATTAAACGAAAGGAAAATCTATCAACGGGTTATAAAGTATTTTTTCAAGATATTTTAAAATGTTTGCTGCATGGTTAAAATACCGACACTATTCCTGAGAGGAAAAAATATATGTCGCATATACGTCACATTTTATTATTAGCCTACATTCAGAAATGGCCTAATGTAAGTTATCGGTAAATAAAATAAAATGTTTACAAATAGCCTAGCCTATATATAATATATAATATAATTATAATGTTTGTAAACATAAATTATGAACAAAACTGCCCTATTTTATTTTACCACAAAACATCTAAAGTTAACAGCCTATTCAGGCTAATAAACGTCAAGCCAAAACGAATTTTAAAAAAATTCTCTTTTCTTTTTTAACACCATTCCATTGCTATATTCAAGGCGAGAAACAGGTTTATTTACTAGAAATAAAACTAAATAAGATGCTAAACGAATTAATTTAAAGTTAATCTGAAGCCTACCTTTCTCATTCGGCACTGTTTCCATTTTCAAGACAAATGCTAAACTATTATTTATTATGTAAGCTTTGTACTTCACTCGCATTGTCGACATCATCCTTCACATAACAGCACAGTGAGGCGGTGGTCACGGGTGGTAAACGGCAGATTGTATTACAGAATTGAATTGAGCAGTGTAACGTTTTATATGTTTGGTTGATTGTATTTTATTTTAGTTATTTAACAGGCTGCAATGTCAAGTAAGCAATGCAAGAATTTGTGTGCGCGCGCGTGAGGCGCCGGCGCGACCACTGAATTTGTTTTTCCTTCTAAGACAGTAAACTGTACTGCGTAATTTATGGTCATACAGGTAAAAGCAAGACATAATTCATACATTTACAAAAGATACTTAAATAACGAAAACAAGCAGAATGTCTGTTTCCTTTCCTAGGTCTTTGGAGTGCGCCACAATGAACCACTTTCGTTTTGTTAATCTGTAGACCTAATTATATAGTGAAATATCGCATAGCCTAAAGGCCTAAATATTCCCTTATATTGTAGATGTGTTATGTAGGCCTATAGTTTTATTCTGTTTTCTCCGTTCACAGAAGCGCTGCATGTACGTGATGTGATGTTGTGTAAACTTATGTTCTACATATCCTGCAATTTTCGTTTGTTTCAAAACGCACAACAAGCTGCATATTAGCCTACTTGACATTCATTTTCACTTAAATGTAGGCCTAATGCTTGACGGTTAGTGACATATATCATCGGAAAAACTTATGCCAGGGCATTGCCATTGTGACTAACCTAACCTATGATGACTTCACAGCTGAGCCTGAGCATTTCACTCGCTGTAGAGCCTGAGCCATTTCACACACTTTGGATGTGTCAGCGTCACATTTGCATAGGCTGTACTATTTGGATTCGTGATTGGTTGACTGCCAAATCAAAATATTAAAGAGAACGAAAAAATAACGTTATTAACCGGTTAATGGCCATTTCTGTTCAGAACGATTACATTTGATTTTTTTTCTGTTTCTGATTACGTTCCGGTCAAAATTTCGTTCTTTTTTGTTTTCGTTCCTTGAACCGGTTCAGAGCCCTGCTGCAGATGCTTTGATAGTATGTTTAAACATGATGACAAACATTATAAACATTTGTCACCATCCACCGGTCTCCCTGACAGCATCTGATGGTCCCCCCGACATCATCGTGTAAGTGTTAGCCAATAAGCATGTGCTGTAATTCTTGCTGCGACTGACCAGTGAAGTGATATGTTGTAAACCATGCTTACTGCAAGCTGTAATTTGACTTGCGTTAATAAATGTTAATAATTAATGTCCATGTAATTAATGTTAATACTTTAAAGGGATAGTTCAACCATATATACTTTTTCCCCAAACCTATATGACTTTCTGTCTTATGTGGAACATAAAAGAAGATACTTTTTTTTTTTTTTGGTCCATACAGTTGAAGTCAGTGGTCACCAAAACTGTTTTGAAATTGATCCATGTGAAATTGATACCAAACTTAAATGCATTAAAATAAAGAGGACTGAAATTGTATTTATAGAGTAAAATACCAATACTCTAAATATTCTAATATTTATTAACGGTGAAACAAGGCATTTATCATACTATCCCAGTTTAATATACAGAGACAACTGTAAGTGACACATTAATATATTTCCCTGAAAAAAATATAAGATTATGTGGCACTTTCAAAACATGGCATTAAATTAAAATGAGGGCTGTTGATGTAACGCATTAATTTAAGTAATTAGGTATGGAAAAATAATGCGGATAAAATGATTTAACACACCCGCCCAGCCTCAGGCCTACATAGGTCACGTTACATTTCTTACAGTTGACTGTTGATGGACATAAAGCAGAGCAACAACTCACTGCATTATGTAGCCTATAGAATGCAGTTAGAATTCCCCGAAAATTCAAGATATCAGGGCAAAAATGCCCCTGTATGAGTTTTATTTATATTGTATAGTTAAGCAATATCACATGAGTAACAAGTGCAATATTACACAAGTGCAAATGTGATATTGATTTTATAAACAGTTCAATGAATTAATATTGTTAATATTAAGTTAATATTGTGTTATTTTTTGTCTCAATATTGACTGTTTTTGCTCATTTTCGTCAATGAAAATATTACCTGTAAAGCCAGAGCATAACTGTTGTGCGTCTCCGAGCATCACATAGAGGTGATTCGTTTCTGAATTAATCCGTATTTTTAGCAAATCAGTCAGGGGGACCAATGGTTCAATGGCCCATTCATAAAGAGAGTGAATGAATCAGCCATTTGAACGAATCATTTAGACATTTACCACCACCTACTGGTAGTTTTAGAGCTTCATCACTTCATTTATAAAAAAAAAAGGGCATAATTTGTCCAAAAATGAAAATTCTGTTTATTTACATTTATTCACCCTCATATAGTTTCAAACCTGTATGACTTTCTTTCTTTAGCGGAATATAAAGAAGATATTTCGAGGAATGTTGGCAACCAAACTGTTTTGGTCTGTAAATATATCTAAATACCAATTCAGATGCAGCTTCTGAAGAAAAAAATACAGAAAAAATCATGGCCATTGAAGCCTAAAAGTTTGTGTTATAAATTCTATGTTGAATCAAATAAATTATTTCTTTCTAAAACTAGTTTTTGTAATGTCTATTTGATGCTTTTCTCATTTAACGCAATAATGACTTTAAATGATCTTTTAGGGGTCATTTCTCAGCTAAATTTGATGTGTGATTAATTTGCGATTAATTAGGTTTGTTAATCGGCACATCATGTAATTAATTAGATTAAACATTTGAATTGCTTGACAGCCCTAATTAAAATACAATCAACAGTACAAATTCTTTCCTTAACCCAGCTCATTTTGGCTTGGCAACAGATATGCTTGACCTCGAACTGTGAAACCAATGACAGAAACAGGCCGATCATTTAAAACTTTTACATTTTCCATAATTGAGTCTCTTTCCCTCAATCTTACATAAGAAGCCTGGATCTTGAAACTGATCTCATTATTCCTTTTGTATGTACATCTTCGGAATATAACCGGTCATTTTCTTTAATCATGTTCTCCTAATTCATCTATATTTAATTTGAAGCCAGGCTTGAACAGCTGAAGCTCCTAATTGCTCTCCTCACTGTCTCACAAACACAGGATGTCTGTCATCACTAGCATTTCCTCTGCCCGGGAACGAGATGTGCTCTCTCTTCTTGCTCTCTCTCTCTCTCTCTCTCCTCATCTCTCTCTTCCTCATTTTCTCCTTCTACCTCTGAGTCCAAGCAGTGCCACACTGATGGAGTGTGTCAGAACTGACCCAGCGTTCCATCTCCCAGAGTGAGAGCGTTTCCTCGCTGTTCTCATAAACACTTCTCTAATTAGCAGTACAGCGTCTGCTGCATGCAGCACTGTCAGATGAGTGCTGCAGCCCGCCTCAGACATGTCAAACCGGACACGTTGTGTCCAGCCCCTCTCTGGTCAGAGCAGACACATTGAGTTCTCCCAGCTTCCAGATAAGGGGATGTTTTTAACTCAATAAGACGGGAGCAGAGCTCAGAGGTAGTGAGGAGATGTCTCTGTTCTAGGATTGGTCCTCTGGAGGTTTCTGATGGAGGAGGGGTTGGAGCTGTACTGGAGTTTTTAATTTGAACGTTGAGATAAGAATGTTTCATTTTAGAGACTGCAGAAATGGACTTTGCAGAATATTTGCATAGTTGAAAAGGTTTGTCTTTTTTTTTTTTTTTACAGTGGTGATAAATACTAACCGCTACTGCTGTTAACTGATCATTCTAACTCCCTTATACTCTAACAATTTGTTTGTGGCATTTCCCTAGCGTCCATCTGGAATGCATTTTTAATATATAATGTGCTTCCTTATAGCTTCATAGCGCACGCTTTATGATTTAGATCTGTTTTATGTCTCATTCATGGTGTCCAGTGGTCTAGGTTATGATAAGGTTTTTTTTTTTTTTACAGTTCAGTGCAACTATGCTGGGTTGTCAGGGTGTTGCTAGGGTGTTCTGTCTGATCTTTAGGTGGTTACTGACCCAAGTTAAAAAAGCCTGCCCAAAATTACTATGATATTCTTAGTCTTGCTTGTCCCCTTTCAATGCAAAATTTTGCTATTTGTATTCATTTATTTATAAAGCACCTACGGCTACACAGTAACTCCAAAGTGCTGTACATTACAAATAATGGGAAACAAAACAAGTAAAAAAAAAATTTACAAAAAATATATATATAAACAAACAAACAAAAAAAAGTACAATAACAAATGACAACAATGACAACCAAAACAGTACCCATTAAAATAATAAATTAAAATGCGAGAGAAAATGAGTGTCACTTTAGACGGCACGTAGAGATATGTCAAGTTGGAGATCTGACAACAAAAGGCAGGTTGTTCCATAATCTTGGACCAGCGACAGCGAAAGCACAATCACCCCTCAATTTGAGACACACTCTGGAATAGTTAACAGAAGCTTATTTGAGGATCTTAGCGTTACATTTGAGTTATAATTCAATTCAATTCAATTCACATTTATTTGTATAGCGCTTTTCACGATACATATCATTTCAAAGCAGCTTTACAGAGAATGCATGTCAACATTACAATTTAAAGAATGCAGTTAGCAAATAATGTAATAATTTAGGCAATTCATTTACAATCACTGTTAGCAGTTTAACTGAAGGTAGAAGCAATGAGCTCCTGGAAAAATGAATTACATTTACAATAATCAGGATATAGAAATTGTGCAATGTGCATGTTGGTCCAGATGATTGCGTCTTCCGAAATCCTCGCAGGAGTTGGCGCCGTCTCAGGTGTTGGTCATCTAAGGTCTTCTTAAGAGGCTGGATCCAAACTGAAGCTGATGTCCTCTCTAGTCAAACAGAAAAGCAAATGGAGAATAATTAGCGTAGCTGCTGTTTATAACATTAAGCAAAGATAGTCATGTGCAATTGATCTGATATGAGATGCATTATGTGAATGCTTGGCTAAAGAGATGCGTCTTTAATCTAGATTTAAACTGGGTGAGCGAGTCTGAGCCCCGAACATTATCAGGAAGGCTATTTCAGAGTTTCGGAGCCAAATGTGAAAACGCTCTTCCTCCTTTAGTGGACTTAGCTATCCGTACAACCAGAAGTCCAGAGTTTTGTGATCTTAAAGAGCGTGAAGGATTGTAGGGCGATAGAAGATCAGTTAAGTACACAGGAGCTAAACCATTTAGAGCCTTATAGGTCATTAGCAATACTTTATAATCGATACGGAACTTAATGGGTAACCAGTGTAGAGATGATAAAATTGGTGTTATATGATCATATTTTCTTGACCTGGTAAGAACTCTAGCAGCTGCATTTTGTACTAATTGTAGCTTGTTTATTGAGGAAGCAGGACAACCAGCTAATAATGCATTACAGTAATCTAGTCGAGACGTCATGAAAGCATGAACTAACTTTTCTGCATCAGAAATAGATAACATATTCTGTATCTTAGAAATGTTTCTGAGGTGGAAGAAGGCTGTTTTTGTAACATATGAAATATGATTTTCAAAGGACAAGTTGCTGTCTAATATAACACCCAGGTCTTTAACTTTCGAGGATGGAGTAACAGTACATCCTTCTAAATGCAGAATGTAGTCTGAGAGATTTTTTGTACAGGTTTTTGGTCCAATAAGTAATACTTCAGTCTTATCTGAATTTAATAGAAGAAAATTACTAGTCATCCAATGTTTTACTTCTTTAATACACTCTGTCAGATTGGATAATTTAGAGATTTCATCTGGTTGTGTTGAAATATATAACTGAGTATCATCGGCATAGCAGTGGAAACTAATTCCATGCTTTCTTAATATTGCCGAGTGGCAGCATGTATATTGAAAATAGCAGAGGGCCTAACACAGATCCTTGCGGCACTCCATAGTTTACTATCGTTATCTTAGATTTTTCCCCGTTTATATAAACAAAATTGTGATGGTCTGATAGGTACGACCTAAACCACTGTAATGCCTGTCCCTGAATACCAGTGTAATTTTGTAGTCGATCTAGGAGTATTTTAGGATCTATAGTGTCGAACGCAGCACTGAGATCAAGTAACACTAGTATTGAGACACAGCCTTGGTCAGAAGCTAGAAGTAAGTCGTTTGTAATTTGAATGTTTTAATTTTAAAGTTATAAGGCTTAATAAGCTCAACTAAGTATAAAACCAAGTAAGTTGAATCCTGTATTAGATAACCAGCCCAACAAGGATAGCAATGGAGTAATATGGTCTGTCTTCTTGGCATTCATGAGCATTCTTGCCATGGCATTTTGAACTAGCTGGATATGTGTGATATGAGACTGACAAGCCCCAAGGTAAATGGCATTACAATAATCTAACCGTGAAAAGATAAAAGCATGAATTACTTTTTCCAAATCACTAGTTGAAAGAATAGATTTTAATTTGGCTATTGCCTTTAGAAAAAGCAGTTCCGAACCACAGTTTTTATCTGTTTATCAAACTTCAGCGAGGAATCAAAAATGACTCCCAAGTTTTTTACTTGACCCTGTATGTAATAATTGGAGATTATCAGCCATCCATGTTTTTACTTCCTTCAGACACTTAAGGAGTGTTGCCCCTGAGTCATTACTATTTGGCCTCAAAGGCTCATAAATTTGAGTGTCATCCACATATAGATGGTAAAAGACACCATAATATTTAAAAATTATTTCCAAATGGAGCATATACAGTGAAAACTTTCCTGTAGCTCAGTGGTTAGAGCGTGGCACTAGCAATGCCAAGGTCATGGGTTCGATCCCAGGGATTGCACATACTCAGATACAAATGTATAGTGTAATGCAATGTAAGTCGCTTTGGATAAAAGCGTCAGCCAAATGCATAAATGTAAATGTAATGAAAACAAGACTGGACCCAAAATGGATCCTTGAGAAATGGATGTTGATGGATGCTGGGGAGGAAAAATAATTACCAAGCTTAATTGTAAAAGATCTTTGCGGGCAAAAAAAAAAAAAAAAGAACATTGTCATTGTAGCAATGCATGAAGTAATTTTCAAACCAAGCAGATTGCTGGTCAATGTGGTGAATTAGCGGGACCAACTTGAACATAAGCGAAATCTGTTTGGGGAACTTTTATTCCCCTTAAGCAAAACTCTCGATTGTGTGGATTCCTATTGAAATTACTAGATTTCACCTGCAAAATTTAACTGAGCAATGATAAATGTGGCCGTACTTTAAGTCTATAGTCCCATCTTTACTCATCTTTAATGAAACATTCAAATATTTGTGTCCTGGATTCTGTGAGCCCAGAGATTGTAGTATGAACACTGTGAGTTTATAAAAGCTTACCTTAAATANGTTAAGTCGATGTCACTCATCACCCTTTCGGAGTTGAAATGCTCTATCAGAAGGCATAAGCAAACAACAAATGGTACAAATATACACTCTCGGTGTGCTTTAAAACTAATCATTATCCTTACCTTTATTCCCATACCCAAATCCCAGATGGCCAGACAGTGATTCATCTTTAATGAAACATTCAAATATTTGTGTCCTGGATTCTGTGAGCCCAGAGATTGTAGTATGAACACTGTGAGTTTATAAAAGCTTACCTTAAATATATAATAACAATAAATAGTGCTCATAAATGGCTATTGAGATGTGCTCACTTGAAATGAGTGGAGGCTTGGACCCGGAAATTGTATTCCTTATGTCAGGGGTCGGGAACCATTTTTGACCAAAGAGACTATTTTTCACCCTTTTGATAATGCATTTTTCATCATATTTTGATTCAACTCATCAGCTCATTATTTATTTATTTATATAAAACTGAAAGCTGCATGGGTTATCATACAGACATAAATACAACTCATTTATTGGACATAAATGGTCTGCGGCAAATACAGTGATACATCACTGATTGGTGCATAGTGATAGACAAAGATTTGTGACAATTTCACGCAAAATGAATGGATTAATTTGCTTTTATCCTGTCATCTCGCAATACCCTGATTTCTGAAATCAATTAGAGCACTGTCTATGACCAAGCTTCATTAATTATAGCAAATTTGTTTTCTTAAATATATAGATATCAGCACACAGTGCTTTAAAAAGTGCTTAATTTGAAAATGCTTTGAAAATATTTTACATATTTAGTAAATCTTATTTGATCTTCAACCAAAACCTATTAATGCATAAACCCTTCTGTGAAAGGTGATTGATTGTCTCTTTAGAGTCAGTAACTGCGTACAGCCCCATTAATAGCAATAACTGCAAATAAACTCATTGTGAATTTATTTATGAGAGTTTCACACCACTGTGGAGGAATTTTGGCCCACTCCTCTTCGCAGAACTGTTTCAGCTCAGTGATATTTTTAGGCTTTTGAACATGAACTGCGTGTTTTAGATTCTGCCTTGCTTTTATGTTTTGCAATATTGCCTTGCTGCATTACCCAACTGTGTTACAGCTTTAGTTTACGGATGGATAGTTTAACATTCTCTGCTATGCAGCAGAATTCATGGTTGCTTCAATTTACGACAAGGCATCCAAGGTCCTGATACATCAAACCATTCCCAAAACATTAATATTTTGATTCATCTGTCCATAAGATGTTGTTCCAGAACTCTTGAGGTTCATCCAGGTGCAAATGTGAGACAGGTTTTAGTGTTTTCTTGATTCGATCTTGCTCTTTTGCCGTGGACCCAATTTTTCCTAAGGGTAGAGTCATGTACACTGACATTCGCTGAGGTCTAAGGATTTTTCATTGTAGCTTCACGTTCAGATAACGGACCCCTTTCACATTTCCAGGGTTCTGGAAAGTCATCAAAGTTGGGTAAATATATAGTGGTGAATGAAAACTACAACAAATACCTGTATAAATTTTGCATTCCAATTTGGCCTAATTTTAAAACGAAAAAGTCCACGATAGTGTTTCTACGTCTTTCCAAATTAGGGGGGAAAAAGTAGAGATAGATTGATTACTTTAGTCAGAAGAGAGAAACATGACAAATATGTCATCAGTCCCTCATCAGTTGTAACCAGCTTTCTGCAATTTAATGCCAAGGTAAAAGGTAAAATATATAGGCCTCGGTTTTACAGACAAGGCTTAGATTAAGCTAAGATTAGGCAATAGGACATTTAAGTAGCTTTTATAAACATGCCTTAGGAAAAAATAAAATAATTACTGGTGTGCATCTTGAGACAAAACAATGGCACTGACATATTTTAAGATATGTCAGTGCAAGTTGCTCTCAGTTAAAACAGCTCAAACATGCATTTTAGTCTAGGACTAGGTTTAAGCCTTGTCTGTGAAACCGGGGGATAGTGTTATAAATATACAGTTGCAAGAAAAAGTATGTGAACCACTCGCAGAAAAACTAAATAAGGGAGATAATACAAAATGCATGTTATTTTTTATTTAGTACTGTCCTGAGTAAGATATTTTACATAAAAGATGTTTACATATAATCCACAAGACAAAAAAAATAGCTGAATTTATTAAAATAACCCCATTCATAAGTATGTGAACCATTGATTCTCAATACTGTGGTGGTTACCTGGATGATCCACGACTTTTTTTTTTTTTCTTCTTCTTCTTCTTTTTTTTTGTGATGGTTGGTCATGAGTCCCTTGTTTGTCCTGAGCAGTTAAACTCTTAATGCATCGTGTTTCCTTCTGAAGCATCAGTGAATGTTTGAACCTTTTTTAATAGTTGTGTTTGAGTCCCTCAGTTGTTCTCCATGTGAAAAGATGGATCTCAAAATCATTCAGTCACTGTTGTAAAGGGTTCAAATATGCAAAAGATGGTGGAAAACTGAAGAATTTTTGGGACCTGGAGATTTTTCAGAAGAACAGAGTTCAGTTTAACTGCTCAGAATAAACAAAGGACTCATGAACAACCATCACAAAACAAAAAAAACTGTCGTATATCATCCAGGTAACCACACACAGTATTAAGAATCATAGAATTTTTTTTTTTGTTTTTTTTTAAGCACTTACAAATGTGCTAATGGATGGATTGATAGAAATATGAGGCTCTGGTTGCTATAGGTGTTGGTTAGTGCACAAAAAAACAGCTCAGAATGAAATACTGATACACTTTTACCAGGTTATTTTATTCAGTGGCTCCTTCTAAAGGAAGTTTGAGTGTCCTTGGTTTAGATGGTGCTGTTCTCATGCATCTCTGCCTCATAGTGCTGCCCAGTCTTTAGATTAGAATCCATTAATCAGGAAATCTGGTCTATTTTCTGCATAGCAAGTAGATCTAAAGCTGCTGCCAGACCCTCATCAGTTTTCAAATGAATTCTCTCTGTGCCCTGACACACCTAATTCATATAATCAAGGGTTTGGTAATTGACTGATAAGTTGAAAATGTTGCCTCGGAGCAGACGACAACCAAATATATGACCCCATTCTGTGGGTTTATAAGAACCGGTTCACAAATCACTGCATTACAGCTCGAACTGTCAGGATAACAAAGAACCGCTAGGGAATGAAATGTTACCCTGTCACTCCTGTTGTTCCCAGTCATTCAGTCAAGAAACGATCTCGGGTAGGATTCCAATTATAACCATATGCATGTAGACCCATAAACGCACAGCAGTCCTGGCACCCAGTAAATGTAATTTATTGTGAAAGTCACAGTTCCCTTTTCTCATTTCTGTTCTTCCTCAGGTAATGTAGCGGCTGGCTCGCCATGTCCGTCTAATAAAGGGCTGCTTGATCCTAACATCTCAGAATAAATGGTTTTGTAAATCATGCTCATGTCTCCAGATTTTCATTTTCTCCCTCATACCTTCTCACCTACGAGCACTGAGTATCCCTGACATCCGACAACAATTCATTCTGAGAGAGGGAAAATGATAGCCTTTTGGGAGGAGGAAATTTATTAGGCTAATCCAGTCTGGCAGCAACAGAACTCCATTGGTGCACTTGTAAATACCAAGGTTGTCATTATTGCCTCTCTCCTGTCAGTAAGCAGAGGTGTGTTGAATTTTGTGAGGACCCTCAGAGTGCTTGTTTTATTTTAGATTTGTGGCAAAGATTGTTCTTTGTCCAAAATGTTGAATTAATCTTGAAAAACCTTGATGGAGAGGTTTCGTTTAGAATACTGGCAAATACTAATTATTGAAGAGAGAAACCTCATCAAATAGTGTTTATAATTACAATTGATAATAATAATGAACGAAAAACACTGTTCCTAAATTTTTACTTATAATAATAATGGTAACACTAGTTAACTGCATTAACTAACTTGAGCTAACCGCAAGCAATATATTTTTATTTTTTTATTAACTAACATTAACCTAATGTTACTTAAAAAATTGTAATTTTCGTGTTAGTGCATTAACTAATGTAAACCGATACAACTAAGTGTATCAGTAAATGTTGATATTATTATTAGCTAAGATTAGTAAATGCTGTGGTGTAGAAGTATTGTTAATTGTTACTTCATGTTAACTAATCCCGAGTTCACACTGCATGATTTTCAAAGTCAGATGGATCAGCAACAGGAGGTTACACATTGCATGACAATAGAAAGAATCGCTGACAGATCTGTCTGGTCTGCAAACTACGTTTCACATCCAAACAGAAGCGAGAAGTGATAAGGAAATAACGCAAAGTCGCACGAGAGACCGGAATTGTTAGTAAAAATGTTAGCTCGCAAGAAGCTTGCTATCCAAATTTTCTGTGTGATAATTTGCAGCAAAAAGGAGACAAAGAAGAAAAGATTATGGTGGAGGAAATGGTTGGGGAGATTTGGGTCTATAACTCCTCCCTGAACTTCCTGCTGCCCTGTATCTTGCTCTCTCATTGGCTGTTGGTCATCGCCGATTTAGCAGACGCTTTTCTCCAAAGCGACTTACAAATGAGAACAATAGAAGCAATCAAATCAACATGAGTGCAACAGTCTGCAAGTGCCGTGTCAAGTTCCAGTTATTCCAGCAAAGTGCTTGCAGCAAGGTTGCTTGTAGCAAGGTTTAACTTGCAGAACACAAGCTTCTGGAGGGCGCATAAGTCTGAAGTAGTGAGTTTAGGTATAGTCGTGCAGAACCAGTGGTTGTCTTGTAGGCAAACATCAGAGCCTTGAATTTGATGCGAGCAGCTATTGGCAGCCAGTGTAAACTCATGAAGAGAGGTGTGGCGTGCGCTCTCTTTGGCTTATTAAAGACCACTCTTGCTGCTGCGTTCTGTATCAATTGCAGAGGCTTGACAGTGTATACTGGAAGGCCTGCCAAGAGAGCATTACAATAGTCCAGTCTGAATAGAACAAGAGCTCGGACGAGAATTTGTGTGGAATGCTCCGATAGGAAGGGTCTAATCTTCCTAATGTTGTACAATGCAAATCTGCAGGACCGGGCCGTTGTAGCAATATGATCTGTGAAGCCTAAACGACCATCCATCACCACTCCAAGGTTCCTGGCTGTCCTGGAAGGAGTTATGGTTGATGAACCAAGTTGAATGGAGAGGTTATGATGAAATGTTGGGTTGGCACTGACCACAAGCAGTTCCATCTTTGCAAGGTTGAGTTGAAGGTGGTGGTCATTTATCCAGGCAGAAATGGCTGTTAGGCAGGCTGCGATGTGAGCAGCAGCCATCAGATCATCTGATTGGAATGAGAGGTAGAGTTGTGTATCATCTACATAGCAGTGATAGGAAAAAAAACATGTTCCTGAATGACAGATCCTAGTGATAATATGTAGATGGAGATGAGAAGTGGTCCAAGCACTGAGCCCTGAGGTATGCAACTTAGACACCTCGCCCTTCCAAGATACCCTGAAGGACCTACCTGAGAGGTAAGACTTGAACCATTGGAGTGCGGTTCCCGAAATACCATTTGTCATGAGGATCTGGTGGTGAACTGTGTCGAAGGCAGCAAACAGATCCAGCAAGATGAGTACTGATAATTTGGAAGCTGTTCGTGCCAGTCTTCAGGGCTTCAGTGACTGAGAGCAAGGCAGTCTCAGTTGAGTGGTCACTCTTGAAGCCAGACTGGTTGTTGTCCAGGAGGTTGTTCTGAGTGAGATAAGTGTCTTTGCAATGAATGGAAGAAGGGATATCAGTGTAGTTTTCTAAATGTGCTGGATTTAGAGTGGGTTTCTTAATCAGTGGGATAATTCTAGCCTGCTTAAATGCTGTGGGAAATGTACCAATGTGAAGAGAAGTATTAATAATGTGAGTGAGTGCAGGTACTTAACACTGCGTGATTGTCACTCATGTGAACAAGCACCGATTTGCCTCCAATTTCAGGCATTTGTCAGTGATTTCACAAAATCTGTCAGCGAGTCAAAATTGTGCCTAAAATCGTGCAGCGTGAACTCGGCATAATGTAGTTAACTAATGTTAACAAATGAAACCTTATTATAAACTCTGCCACCATAATAATAATAATGATGATGATGCAAACGAAACAATTGAAAATTATTTTTATTCATCCTTAAAAAAAAAGAAATTGTAAACCAAAATATACAAAATGTACTTCTGGGACCTGGTCTGCTGGGATCTAAATATTTTGTGTCTTTTGAACTCTGTAATAATAAACTGAGGTTATGAAGAATAATATATTGGGCTATTATACTTTTTTTGAGAATAAATTGAGAAAAAAGTGAGTTTCTTTTCTTTTTCTATTTTTGTTTGAATCAACTTGTCAACCAGGTACCCAGCTTTCATTGTTCTGTTTTGTTTTTTTATTATTATTATTATTATTCACTTCAGCTGAAAGCACAGTGATTAATAACAATTTGCCCCAGCTAGTAAGAAAAACTTCCCAAGAGAACTTGAAGGCAGCATTACATTAGACAATAGCAAAAACATTTCAAGAAGCTACATAATATTTTTTTTCTTTCTGAAATTTCACCACAGGCATGTTTTTCCAATTAGCCTGGGTTAAATGTAAAGGTTAAATTTAAAGTAAATGCTCACCACTCCAGTACAGTTTTTAGGAGACCTGTTGGAGTTTGAGCTGAGGTGTTTTTTGTTTTGTTTTGTTGTTGTTTTTAATACAAAGGCAAGGTACAAGTTCTGCTTCCATTAAAGTTGGACATATATTTTGTTAGATTATAGAAATATGGGGATTTGGGGGAATGATGTCTAATAACTCTGCACAGCCCAGTCTGTGTGGTTTTTATCCCGTCAATTTTATTAACACTGAGAAAGTGTAAGAATCATTCCTTTGAACTCAAAGCTCAATCAAAAGAATTGCATACCTGAAAATGCTCTCTTCAAATTACTCCCAAGATTCTAAGAGATGAGCTTTGCTTTAAAGCTTCTGTCAATTATGAGTGTAGCTCTGTTCTGCTTGACCCTGGAAGAAATACTTGGCTGAAGAGAAAATGAGAACTGGAAGGCTGTGGTAGATAATAGCACAGATGACATTCAAAGCAATCAATTGAGTTTCTTAGTTTTGATGTTCCTTTGTTTCTTTTTGCTGATGTCACTCATGAAATTCTTATACAAAAACAACTGCATTCTAAGTTGTTTATTTAGATGAGGAAGATAAACACATGTGAATGCTAAGGCAATAATCACTATTATATTGCCCATACTCTGTAAAAGCTAAAGTATTAAACTTTGTGGTGAATCTTTTGGTGCTCTTCTTGAAAAATTTGTTTTACAGAGTACATAATTATGCTTCAAATTGTTGTAAATTATTGAGAGCTGCTATTAAGGTTTCTAAGCGATTAGGCTTACCCTTTTCTCCAGCTGTCAATGAAATGGATTGTAAAATTGCATACATTTACATTCCAAGAGGTACCAGAATATCAGAGACTTGTAGGTTGCCTCTTTTTAACTTGGGCCAGTAAGTCAGAACCTTGGAAACACCCTAGCAACCACATAACAACCACCTAGAATACACTAAGATTATGGTGACAGAAATGTAAAAATATTATTTTGAATGCAGATGCTCATCCTAGTAGTTTTTCAGATGGAGAACAACTAAGATCCATTAATCCTCGTATACAAGCATTGGCCCAAACCTTCTCTGCAAAGGTTAGAAGAAATCCAATTCAGCCATAAGCTCCAATGACTTTATATTTCTCACTCAAGGGAACGATTCATTGGGTTGTAGCTTTCCAACACATTGAAACACACATCACATAGAATCAATGGAGGTCACCTACACAGCCGTCAAGCTCAATCAGACTAATCTAAGAACAAACAGCATTCTTTGCAGATGAGCTCAGTGCCAGGTAGGATTGAGAATGTAGCTCGCACACTATTGTGAAATGGTGAGCTGTATTTTTTGCAATCCTTGCATCAGTGATCATTAACTTGCTAAGAATACTTGAATAAATGGCCATAATGAGAGGAATCAAATGGCTCTTGATCTTTTGATCTTGAAATAATAGATCAATATGGCATGAAAACATTCAGAACTTTTTCAGAAGTTAGATGAATACATAAATAGATAGGTGACCATTCACTTGCACATGCCACTGATGCCCACTTGAGTGTTCAGTAACTCTAGAAGCATTAACGATAAAGGCCCCGATATACTCACAGCAAAGTTCGAAATACCTTTGCTGCGGTATACTGTTAGCGAACATCCAGACGCCACCCACGTTGCTGGATATGTAAATGAATATTTAAATATGTTCACACTTTCCTCTCTGTAACAAAATAAACACACAACAAAGTGAGAAAACAGCAGTTAAGAAAACATTGATCATAGCGTATGTAGATGTTTGCACGATTTATGCTTTTCAGCTCTCCAGTCAAGTAAAGTCACTTCACATTTATTTACTTAGCACTTTATATAATAGATTGCTTTAAACCAAATGGCTTTACAGTATTAAACATGAAAAACGGGTTATTGTTGCTTTTAAAGGTCCCGTTTTTCGTGGGTTTTTTGAAGCTTTGATTGTGTTTATAGTGTGCAATATAACATGTGTTCATGTTTCGCGTGTAAAAAAACACAGTATTTTTCACATAATTTACTTATCTGTATACCGCTGTTTCCACTGTCATAAAAACGGGCTGATGACTTCCTTGTTCTATGAAGTCCCTCCTTCAGAAATACGTAACGAGTTCTGATTGTGCCAGCGGTTCCTGTGTTGTGATTCGACAGCAGCTTACACACTCTACAAACGCAACTCTTGCTCTTCTCCGTGGGAGCGCAACAAGACCACGGCCCCTTTTTTCGTGTATTCCTGTGGGCGGAGGTTAGTCAAAAAACTGTTTTAGTGACGTCATTAAAGAAGGAAGTAGAGGGATGTAGTCCAAACTGGCCGTTCGATGTAGGCGACTTCTGTTAAATAAAATATCTCGCTTGGCATTGAACTTTGAGCTTTAAAATTTTACAGATTTTATTTATACTCTAACAACATTACGCACTAACTAAAGTTTGAAACATGGGATCACGAAGAACGGGACCTTTAAATTAGAATTACACTTCAATTTCTACTATAAAGCAGCTCTCCAGTGTTTATGATTTTACTCATGGACCTTTGACCTTGATGGACTGAAAAGAGGATATCCATGTCAAAGAAGGCGGAACCTCAGCACACCTACCAATTACGTAATCGCTACAGCCTAATGGTATTTCGAAGGCGTTACCAGCTGGAGCGAACTTTTACGGAAAATTCGCTTTGGCAAGCTATTTCGAACTCCTAAAACGAACTTCGTTTTTGCCCGATTTTGTTCAAAATTACATCACACAAGTTTGTTCTTTGATTTCGCTTGAAGTATATTGGGGCCCTAAGAGTAGTAAGTGAGGAAGTCTACCAAATCTTGGGCTGTACATGGCTGTGTGTAAAACCTACGGCTTTGCATGTCCTTCCAAAGGATTTCAGAGTTAGGAAAGAGTGACTTAATTTTATTTTTAACAAAATGTATCATTTCAGTCTTACCTTAGTTTGACACATTTAAGCACATACTGTTTTGTTGTTGTGATGCAATGTACGGTAACTTTCCATTGCATTGTAACAGGAAGGGTGGGGCAGTGCAAGTTATAAAGAGTGGAACTGTACCATTTTGAAAGTAAAAATCATATTCACTTTCTCTTTAGACAAATTCATTTTTGGCAAAATGGCAAAAGCTGCAAGATATTACCAGAGGATTAGAGCTTAAGCAAATATATGTGCTTCTGCAATTTTATATTGCCAAATTGTGTAAATGGGAATCGTGACAAATAACAGTGACCACTTCCATTAAGAATTGCAAATAGTTTATTCTCACTCCACTCTCAAACAACTTTTGTATCTGTATACATTTGAATTGTATTTTACACTCAGTCAATGACTTATAGTCTGTAGTTGTATATTGCTCAGTCATTTACTTTTGCATTGATTCTTGGGGTGAATATTTAAATGTTTCCAGAACCAAGACTGCTGTAATAGTGGGCGGTCACTGTTATATTCTTTTGGACCCAACAGTAAACTTGCAATTCACGAACAAGTGATGTTACTAATTTTGGAAGTGTTTATGTAGAATTCTTAACAATGTCAGTTCGTTCGTTCGTTCATTCAATATTTCTATTTTAAAAAATGGAAATGGTCATACAATGCTTAAATTACTTTGCTGGAGAAAAAAATGGACATATAAATTAATATGATCTCTTTTACTGTTTTCATAGAAATGATTCAGTATAGTGAATCCACTCTTTGGATATTGGATATTTAGCTGTTGTACCGCTTTAGATTTTACACTTTTCTTTCTCAGCAGTCACACATTTCTTTTTACTGGACGTTGAAGGGTTTAAAGCTTTTTGTTTGGTTGGCACTTTCTATATTGACTATTCTCGAAAGAGTTTTACCAAGAATATCCCTGAGCACAGAACTTCTGTGTTAATTTCAGTGCCAATTACAGTTCAATAGATTTGAGTCACTTAGCAACTATTTCAAAGGGAAGATTAAATCTTACATTATTGAGTTTTGGCCATCCAAACAAGCTGTTTTAAATTATTTTAGTGCTCATGTAAGCTTGTGTTTTTATTTGTTTGGTCAGTGCAGATTTTTTACAACAGGTATTTGTCAGGTTTGCATCCAGGTCCCAGTTCTCCTCTTTGTCGAGTGTGCTAGTTAAGTAGGCGATTGCTCTCTCATTGGAGTTTAATCCAGTGTGTTCCCTCTAGTCCTCTGTTCAAACTTACTTTCAGCCTCTGGTATAATTGCTGGGTGCATTTCCTTCCCACACTGCTGGGCTCTGTGCAATTTTCTCACTGTTTGCTTTTTCATCCGTGTCTAATTTGAGAGACGCGCCTCAGCAGAAGTGTGTGTGTGTCAGTGTGTGTGTGTCTCTGTGTGTGCGAGAGAGAGAGAGAGAGAGAGAGAGAGAGAGCGCGTGCGTTTGTTTGCGTGTGCCAGTTTGCATGCTTGTGAGGGGCTGGGAGGAACTGACTCGCTTGCGGGGAAATGTTGAGGCACAGATTGTATAGAAGTGTGCAATGCTGGTTGCAAACAAGTTAATTAACAGTGTTTCTTAATTAGCATGGGCTTGAGGGCAGAGACGAGCTGTCACTGCTGGTGCCGTGGATCTCACCCTCTCACAATCTCATTTCTCTCACTTAGAGCAGAGGAGAGGAGAGTTTGCTCTTGACAAGCTATTTTTAAAGACATCTGCACTGTTGGCAGAGCTGCACATTTTTAGTGTAAGAATAGTAATTGAATGATCTTAGAACATCTTAGGCCCTGCAATTAATTTAATGAGTACTACACAGTGTGTCTGGATAGACTTGATGTCAAGCCAAGTTAAAAAAAAAAAAAAAAAAATCTTATTTAGAGTAATAGTTTACCATAAAAACAAACATCTGTTTTAATTTACTTAATATTATGTCATACTGAACTTATATGACTATTTTTCTTCTGCTATATAATAATTTTGGTTACACTTTACAATAAGGTCTCATTAGTTAATGCATTAACTAACAATGAGCATTTGTAACATTGTTATTAATCTTTCTCAATGTTAGTTAATAAAAAAAATACAACTGTTCATTGTTAGTTCTTGTTAGCTCAGGTCCATTATACAGTATTAACAGACCCAACTTTTGATTTTAATTCTGTATTATGAAATGTTGAAATTAACATTACGACTAGGGGTGGGATGGTTCGGCACGCGCTTGCACTGCAGTTCATCCCAAATCTGACGACACATCTATAATATGGTTTGTTGAAAACAATGTGCAAAACAGACAGATGGATTCGGCTAAAGTATGTTTCAGTCAATGGATATGCATTCTAGTTTTGATACGGTACAACAGCGATGATCAAAAGAATATGGACAAAACAGTCACTCGTTGTAAAGAAATGTTCAATGATGTGCCGAAAGCTCTACGACCAGTCATTTACGCTGTCATCACCCGGGTGTTGATAGCGCACGACGCGAGCGCAGGTGAGACCTGAACACCTCATGTTGCTATCTGTGTTTAAACTAAACTCATTTAAACCTTGCCAATTTAAACCTTCATCCATAAGATGCGAAAGAGAAGTCGCGCGCGCTGCGAGGAGATTTGTGTGTACTCATCCGAAACACGTACACGGAGAACAGCGCAATACTCTCGCGCAAATTCTCTTTCAAGTCCTGCACCTAAACGGACAAATTCACACAAAAATTATGTCAACACGCCCATCTTAGTACGTATCCTAACAAACATAGTAGGTTAAACGAGACAGACAACGCATGTGTATCAGTATCAGTGTACTGGATATTTGAATTATGTCTTAAAGGGAAAGCAGTCTAATATTCCTGCTCTATGAGTTTTAATGTTAATCGAACGACAAAGCATGAAGAAATCACTCTTGACTGAATAACTTTTGTAACTTCAATAATGTTTCATCTTTATTTAACAATAAACATAAAATTTCTCAAGAGCAATTTTTGAGGGGGACACAAATAAAACAGCCAAAATTTTAATAAAATGTTACTTGGATATATGTAACGTTACACAGAAGAAAACCTTACTGCTATTAGTGTAGCATGGAGACTGTACCATTATGCTTAATGTTTCTCTTTGGTTCAATGAAAAAACTGACTAAATTGACCAAAATATTCTTCTTCAAAACCATTTATTTATTGCAATATTTTTTAAGTTGTTTACAACCAAGTCACCAAAATACATTGAGCAAAACCCAACACACAACAGTATATCTATTAGCCTTATTACAGTTCACACATATGCTTATCACAGTGTTAGTTGTAGTTGGTGTGGGTGACATAGTATCCAACAAACTATCGTAAACAAGCTACCAAACAAGCTAGGTAACATTATAATCGCTAACATTCTCTAACATAGAGAAATCTTTGACACACGAAAAAAAAAAAAAATATCAGTTATATTTTTTTATTTTTTTTTTAGTGATTAATTGCTCAGCATCGTCTGTATTAAAGAGAAAATAATCACTTCATCTGGTGTTTTTGAATAAAATAGTCTTGACAGCCTTCTTACTAGAATTCCTCTCAACTACTGTCTGAAGAACTGTTCTCTCCCGCCGGCGCCACCGGACTTGTACACACACAAGTGTGACGTGCAGTGGACCAAACCACTGTGAGGCAAGGGAGGGATGACTCAAAATGTTTATAAACTTAAAACGCCCATTTGCGTTTGTATTGCTTTACTACTTAAACAACTATTTTAAGTATATATCATGTATTTACAATACTTAACGTGATTTTTAATTATATTGTTTTGGGGGGGG
>RJVU01050431.1:310173-326531 GCA_003731715.1 Anabarilius grahami | reverse complement strand
GTTAGTTGTATGTCTAATATGTCAAAAACTCAAAACATTTATTGGCTCGTCACATTCAGTTAATAGCATGTTTTCAATTCAAAATGGTGAAATTTCATAAAAATGTTGAGTAGTTTGCATCACTGGATATTACTGTCGGTTGCTGAACATTTCAATCAAAACAGTGGTCAAATATTAAATGTTTAGCTACTTGCTCGCCACATACTCTTTCACTACTAAAACAAAAGCGTTGCGTTGGAAATCGCACTCGTCTTCTGTGAACAGTAAGCCCCGCCTTCTTTGGTTTGATTGGCCAGCTCACTCATTCTGACAGTGATGAGCTGAGGCAGACCAGCCTAAAAGTGTAACTTTTTGTTCATCCTAACAAACACAGCAGTATAATGGAGTACAGCGGAGCAGCATCAATATTGGGGGAGACAATTTGGCCATTTCTAATTATTGGGGGGACTTGTCCCCCTAAATGTCTATGCTGTTTACGGACCTGCTGGAGTGAAGTGTGGTGTAGTGTAGTGTGGTGCGGTATGGAATAGGAATAAGAATAGGAATAGGAATAGATATAGTCAGAATAGAGTAAATTTGTGAATCATTTTGTGACTTTTAAACTAACTACAAAATAAACTTTCCAGACTCTTTTACTCACTTTATTAAATGTCTTCGTCTGCAAAGAAAATAAAGGAAGGATGTGCCGTACCTGCCTGTCACGCGCTGTGTGTAATCACTGTCTGTGTCAGAATGATCTGTTAAATAGCTTTCCGGTGCAGATTCAACACACACACACATACACAGAGATTATTACCAGTTGCCAAACATTGCAAAATTGGATTTACTTCTGACACACTCAGTCACGGCAAAATTAATATGAAGGGATCTGGTGTTCTCAGAGAAAGATGTTTGTCAGTGTGCAGAGTTGATGAGCCTCTCTGCTGATTAAATGCACTTTTACATTTGGCCAGGATTTGCCATGGAGACTCATTGGCAGATTGAGTCGTCTCATTTGAAGGGGTCGGAGCTGATAGAGCTGTCTGTCTGATAGTTCCACTGTCATTAACTCATCTGAGGAGGATACACTGATGTCCATTAACACAGAGCTGCAGTGGGATGCTTAGAGTGGTAATAGGCAGTTCTTTTGCTTGTTTGTGTGTCTGTCTGCTTTAATGGTCCTCACAGTGAGTTGTGTTGGTGTAGTGCCAGACTCAGACAGCACATCCACGAATCACCCACAGACCACTCACTAGCCGCCTAATGCATATTGTACTCAAATATGGCAAATATTTGTCCAGATGGCCAGCTCCAATCTTACTGGCAGAAAAAAAAAAAAATGTGGAAGATGTGTGTTTTTTTTACCTGTTGTGAAACAAAGTTGCCAGGCCGTTCCAGCGAGTGCTTCCAAGGAAGAACTACACACTGGATTTTTTCTCACCTTCATTTTTAATATGCTTTATGCTCAAAATCTTGGGGTATACTTTAAAAAAAAAAAAGGAGAAGAAATTAGTACTTTTATTCAGCAAGGACACATTAATTTGCTTTAAAATGGCTTTACAGACTTTTGTACTTTTACAAAAAAAAAAAAATCTGCTAAATAAATGCTGCTTTTTAACTTTCTCTTAATCAAAGAATCCTGAAAAAAATGTATCATAGTTTCCACAAAAATATTAATCAGCACAACAGTTTTCAAAATTGATAATAATTAGTATTTTAGAATGATTTCTGAAGGATCATGTGACGCTGAAGACTGACAAAATTTTAGCTTTGCCATCACAGCAATAAATTACATTTTTCATATATATTTACATATAAAACAGTTCTTTTCAATTTTAATAATATTTCACAATATTAATATTTACTGTTTTTCTGATAAAATATATTCAGCCTTGGTGAGCATAAGAGACTTTTCAAAAACACTTAAAAAATGTACCAACCCCAAATTAGGACCGTTTTACACTATAAAACATTAATATTTCAAAAATAATTTCGAACTATTATTTTTTTAATATTATTATTTTTATTAGGGATGCACGGATGTATCGGCCGCCGATATTTATCGGCCGATTTTTGCTCAATTTACAACCATCTGCAAATCGGCTATAGCAGGAAAAAGGCAGATATAACAAATCGATGGTTTATTAATTAACTGCGTGAAAGCACTGAGCTGTATAATGTCGGTTGCATAATCCGAGCGCTGCTGTCTGCATTTTAATGCTAATCAAATAACAAAAGATTGCACACTATTCTTGACTAAATAACTTTTGTAACTTTCATAAGTGTAGCGGACCCCATCCAAATGATGACCAAAACTTTACTGATGTTTTATTAAGTTTATTTTTCACTTAAAAAAAAAATCACTATAAGAGCTAAACAATACAGAGCACAAGAAGTGCACATTAAACTCTCCCTCGTTACATTATCATCAACATACAGCGAATTACACAAAACACTTAATACAACTAACAGTAAATAAATACAAACATATCTCATGCCTTTTTGAGGGGTGCTTAATAAACTGACAATCTTTAAATCTGCAAAATAACTCACCTATAATTACCTATATTAAAGCTCCATAGACTAGAACAACCATCACAATAAGAGTCCCGCCTTTGTAAAGTGCAGATTTTATACATATTTAAACTTAAAAAAATATTAAAATGTATACAAAAACAAATTAGAAGATTAATCATAATAATGTCTGTTACAATAAAGAAGGATTAATATGTATTTAATTTATACAGTGAGGGATATGCAGTGTTATTTTACATTTGTTTACAATATTTCTGTACCTGAAAACTGTTAAACCTACATAAAAAGCACTGTTTATTTCATATGTATCTTTGTTCTTTTGTATTTATGTAGGCCTGCTGAATGTTAAATGGATCTAATCCATGTTCATTAGAAATTATTTGATTATGCAGCAATAAACCTGCTAGTATAATTTAATGCAGGTGTTTTTGAACTTTGCTGATTTAAAACAAGATCAAAATAATCTATTTTGATGACAAAATTTCAAATAAGAGAGGACGTTACAAATATCGGCCAATAATTGTTTGTTAAAATCGGTATCGGCCCCAAAAAAATCCTATTTGTGCATCCCTAATTATTATTATTTTATTACAGTATATGCAAACTTTTTCAATACAATTTAAAAAGGAAGCTCCTCATATAATTGACTGAGAAAATGCTAACATTTGGCTAAGAACATTTGGAGTAGGCAAGAAGCTAAAATATGAGATATAGTGTTATTTTGATTTAATTTAGCATTTTGGTCACTGAACAATTCACATTATTCCATGTGTGTTATTCACAATGTTGAAAATAGTAAAAAAAAAAAAAAAAAATCTAAACTTTTATCAGTCATACGACCCCTTCCTGCCTAAGTAGGCGGTTCTTGGCTAGAATAAGCTGAAGTGTGGGCTAGACTTCATGCCTACAGTCAAAAGTCTGGCTACACAAAACCTGTGTGTGTATGTGTGTTCTGATATTAAGAAAAATGCTGCAGGGCATAGCTGGTTGTCTTCCCAGTAGCAGGTTGGTCTGCATCTTTGAGACTTCACTGGCCTCTTATGCCCTTGAGCCCCTTATGCGTGATCTCTTCAGCTGCTGTGTGGTTCTGAGAGGCGTCATGCTCTTGTAATGTGAGAGCATGCCTGTGTTTTTGTGCATCCATACATACATTCATGTGATGAGCCCTCTCTGTGGTCTCATCTGTCTCTCTGGACTGTTGCTTCACTCACAGCCAACACGCTACGCTGACACTCAAGCATTCATCAGTCACAGGGGTCAGCGCAGAGGTCAGATCCGGTGTTTCTCTCAGAGACGAGAGTGGATAAGAGCTCAATACCTCACTGTCCAGGACTGTGACCTCTGACCTTGCATCATTACGGTCCTATAGCACAAACACGAACCCCCTCATTCTCACGCCAGCGCTGAAGTCCTCCAGAGAGGAGGATCACATCCTAATATGACATTTTAAAAGGAATACTCAAACACCAAATCTCAGGGCTCGACAGTGCAAGCATTTTACTTACATTTGCTACTAAAAAGAGATGTTTGTGAATTATACAATGTATTTAGAAGCACGTGTGTGAATAAAAAACTATCAATTCCTTCAGTTTTAGCAAATTTAGGGTCATAAAAATTCTTAAATATCTAAAATGGTATAATACATTTTTAATAAATAAATGTTTTTAAGAGATCTTAAATTTGGGGATGGAAAAAAAAGAATTGCTATGCAGCCTAATGTGATTATTAAACTTTATAAGAGTGTGATTTAATTAAATAAATGTGAGCACTGCATGGTGGTGTTGCGTGAATACCGTGCATTTATTAAAATAGATTGCTTATGATGTACTATTGATGAATTATGTTTACTTCATGGTGTTTATATTGTAATATGCTGCAGATCAGTGGTTCCCAAACTTTTTAGAGGTGACGTGACCCCTGAGGCAATTGACATCCTTCTGCTTACCCCCTCTCTTCTGCTTACACCATGTCTACACCAGACGTGAGCGGCGCAAAACGACTCGACAACCATTAGGGCTGTCACAACTCCTCGATGCAATTCGAGCACTCGATTTTTTAAAATCTTTGATTGCAATTTGCCCATGTCAAGTAACCGGCAAAATACCGGAAGTGGTGCATTCCATGGACGAGAATCTATGAACCTCATTAACAGACCATTTTCTAAGGTTGCACAATGTATTAAAACAATTTAAAAATGATAATATAGCATAGTACTATTGTGAAATCACAAAGGCTGCGATTCCATGAAATAAATATATGCGCTGAGGATGAAGCGCGACGGTTTAATTATTTACATGCGTGCAGGTTATGAGTTTCTTCTGTCTCAGAGCGGCTCAGTTCATAGAAGCTTTGCACAAACTCGGTCTCTACACGTGCTGTTTGTTTGGGTTTCCAATAACGTGCATTTGGGAATGCGTAATGTCTGATGTGCTTTGTGTTTCATATGAAGTGTTGCACTGTTTTACATGCGTGGAGTGCGTCTCAGCAGCTCGGTTAACAAACTCCATTTCTGCATATTCTGTGAGTTTGGGTTGCTTATAACGTTCATCTGGGAACGCACTGTGCGCCATTTAATCAGATTTGTAACGTAAATCACTTATAAACCTAAGAAAACACAGGGGATATATGTTTCTAAATATGCTAACTGTTCATCGCGATTTCAAAATAAAAGTTTAAACCCTCGCTCTGAGTTTTCATGTCCACATGTTCTTGTTCAAGAAATTGCCTTATAGCATTTACATTGTAAAGAAATTGCCAAATATTAAAGATTAAGTCAAGTCAAGTCACCTTTATTTATATAGCGCTTTTTACAATGCAGATTGTGTCAAAGCAGCTTTACATTGATAACTGGTACATAATTTTGGCTGCACAGCAGCTCTTAAAGAATAATGTCAATGCAGGCAGATCAGAAGCACTGTTGATTAAATGTCAAGAATACTGTTGAATATCAAATGTCAAGTCAAATGTCAAGTGTCCCCAACTAAGCAAGCCAAGTAAACATTTGAGCAATATTAAGGATTTGATCTGCTGTGTAACAACAACAATCACTAGGCTGTTGGCGCCCTCTGCAGGCATTTGTTACAATACATAATGCATTTTCTATTTTAATTACCACAAAAAATGTGATTACTTGATTAATCGTCAAAATAATCGATTGATTACTCAATTACCGAAATAATCATTAGTGACAGCCCTAGAACCCATTATAATCAGTGATGTTCTCTACATTGGATGCGGCAACATGACAAATCCCCGACAGTAAACTGATGCCTCGTTCTATTTATGATGTACTCCAAGCACTCACAATAATTCTCATAGGAAGGACAAATGGATTTGCAATGGTCACATTGTCACGTCCAGTGTAGACAGCTTCTAGCTGTTGCAGCGTGGCGCAATGTGATGTGTCAATGGTCATGTCCAGTGTAGACACGGTGTTAGACTGCAGTCACACCTTTTCCATGAAGGGACAACATTTCCCCCTTTAAATAGATTTTTAAGTGCATTATTTACCTTTATAAGGGCAGTGTTTTTCTAACCCTATTAAATGTATGGCGTTTTATGTCAAATTTTTAAAATTTAAACAATCAATAGTTTCAATCAAATGAAATCAGTATCAACAAAAGCCATATTTGCACTGCAGTGTCACAAGCTGCATCTAGATGCATTTACAAACTATTACAATGGCACAAATAGACTATTATGAGATGTTTTGAGTAGAAAAAAAAGTTCAATAGAGAAATATAAAATGTCAAAAATGAAGTGATACTTTTAAATAATAAATTAAAACCGTTAGTACGTGGCGGCAAGTCACTGTCTTAATAAGCGAGTCATTGAGTCATTCATTCATTCAGTAACAAAGCAAGTGGCTGCATTTATGAATGGGTCATTGAATCATTGACTGTCCCGATTCATTCAAAGCTGCAGTTTCATTCACTGACGAAACACTGCTGTGTGTTGCTGAGAAACTGTTCTGCTGTGGCTTTTCATTGGCACTATTATACTGACAGTACTGTTTTGAATGTACATCACTTAATGTTACCTTTTTGTTAGTTGAACTGTTGTGTAGAATGGTAACACTTTATTTCGATGGTCCACTTTATGCATTCTATAAGTATACACATTTCAAAAATAAGAGTCCCAGTGTATTTAGGGCTTGTTTATAATTTAAAGTCCCACATTATGCATGTTTTTTTTTACCTAGTTATTATTGGTATTTTGGTGCACAATAAACTGTATCTGGCATTTATTTCAACAAAAGCTCTAAGAATAAAATACTAAGAACGTTATTTAATATAGTTCATGTAAACATAGTTTAAAGTTGGCCTGTAAATAATTGCATAATAATTAAATACTTTTTGAATAAAAAATATTTTATAAGGTAGTGCACTATATATTTTTATACTATATTTTTGCTTGTAAATGTGTCTTTGCATCAATTTATTAAGGAAACACATTATTTGATACATTTTCATTTCAGTTTTGTTTTATTTTTTTTATGTGCTCCTAAATTTTTTAACTTGTGCTCCTTGGGAAAAAAGTAAGCGTCAAGCACTGTATCTTCTGTTGCTTAGTCAAAATGGTGCAAGATGGGAAAAAGGTCCTCTGACAGAACAGTAGAGCTTTGTAACATTTTCTCTTAAACTGGCAGAACATTTTTCGATTTTTGCTGTCCTCCACGATCGTTGCTTGTCAGATTGTACAGTACAATGTGTCCCGAATGAGATCTTGGGTAAAGCCCACGGCAGACTTTAACGGTGACATTCCTCAGTGACATTAACGTTCTTATGTCAGACTGTGCGATACGCATCGTAGCTGGGATTTAAGTCACAATTGACAGCGTTGAGCGTCGCAGGAGCAGTTAGATTGCAGCAATGCGGCCCAAAAATTCTGAACCTGCCAAAAGATTCATTGCAAAGGCAATTTATCGGGCGTCGGTGAACATGATGCATTAATAGATCCAAGACTGACGATTCTGCAGTACGATGAAAGAAATCTACAGCATGCATTTGGCTGTGTTCAAGACAACTGTAAGACTTCATAGCTGCTAAAGCTCAAGTGAGACTGACAGTTTTTAGTGGCACTCAAACGAAATAAGACTCAAGGATACTGAATAGCAGTGTTGTACAGTGTTGTAGGGTTGGCGAAGCATCTTTTAGACTGAATCGCTTCATGACTGTGCCTGTTTGGTTTGACAGATCTTCCGACCGCAGGTGGTAACTGAGGCCTTTCTCATCAAATTTGGGAAACTGCTGGTGAGTGTGTCTCAGTTTAGTGATTATTATTGAAATCTCTTGTAAATGTTTTCTTTTTGAAGTCATTTGCTATGTACAGTAGACAGACACACTACTGTTCAAAAGTATGGGTCGGTATTTTATTTATTTATTTTATTTTTTTCTTTCTTTTTGAAAGAAGTATTATGCTCACTGAGGCTGCATTTATTTGATCAAAAATACTGGGGGGAAAAAACAGTAAAATTGGGAAATATTTTTACTATTTAAAACAATTTTCTATTTTAATTTATTTTAAAATGTAATTTAATCCTGTTATGACAAAGCTGAATTTTCCTCAGCCATTCATATTATCATCTATGTTGAAAACATTGAAAACTGCTTAATATTTTTGTGGAAACCATTCAATTAGGATTCTTTGAAAGTCCAATAGAGCAGCTTTTGTGACACTGTAAATGTCTTTACTGTGTCAATTTAATGCATCCTTGCTGAATAAAAGCATTAATTTCTTTCTTACTGACCCCAAACTTTTAAATTGTAGTGTATATAGTGTATACAGTATATTGTTTTTGAATATTTTTTTAACATTTTAAACAAATATGTTTAAAAAAAAGTTTTTTTGTTTGTTTTTCTTTTGTTTTTTTTAATTCAGCAATTTTGTATACATCTTTCAATTAATTAGATTAGACATATCGGCCATCCTGCTCTGCAAATTTGAATATCTGTATTGCTATTGGACACTTAAAAATCCAAATAGCAGAACACTAATTACCATTTTACATGTCAAAAATATGATAATACATTGAAAATTATTACAAGTGATAAAATAATATTAAAAATATGTATAATTTGATGTCAAATACAAAAACGTGTCATTTTAATATCTCTTTTCTCTTTCAATGTGGAAAGAATCACATAACCTCCATTGACTCTAATGAGACGAGTTTGGGAAGTGCTATAGGTAGGTTTTTATTTTTTGCAATTTTAGTCAACGTAAGATTTTCAAAAACTTTTCAACCTCTTTTTTTTATCTCTGTCTCTGCTGTTTATGTCAAACATAACTTGTCTTAAAGGGTTAGTTCACCCAAAAATGAAAATTCTGTCATTTATTACTCACCCTCATGCCGTTCCACACCCGTAAGACCTTCGTTAATCTTCGGAACACAAATTAAGATATTTTAGTTTAAATCCGATGGCTCCGTGAGGCCTACATAGGGAGCAATGACATTTCCTCTCTCAAGATCCATAAAGGTACTAAAAACATATTTAAATCAGTTCATGTGAGTACAGTGGTTCAATATTAATATTATAAAGAGATGAGAATATTTTTGGTGCGCCAAAAAAACCCAAAATAACTACTTATAAAGTGATGGCCGATTTCAAAACACTGCTTCAGGAAGCATTGGAGCACAATGAATCAGTGTATTGAATCTGCTGTTCGGAGCGCCAAAGTCATGTGATTTCAGCCGCTGGCAGTTTGACACGCGATCCGAATCATGATTCGATACACTGATTCATGTATGCTTCGAAGCTTCCTGAAGCAGTGTTTTGAAATCGGCCATCACTAAATAAGTCATTATTTGGGGTTTTTTGGCGCACCAAAAATATTCTCGTCGCTTTACAATATTAATATTGAACCACTGTACTCACATGAACTGCTTTAAATATGTGATATATCTGATATAAACATGATTTTGTTTATAAGGTGCTTTGCTGCTTCATAAGACATTACTTAAAAATGTATTGTTCCAAAGTAATATTATTGTTTTGTGCCTACTTTTATGCTTTCTATGATAATTTCAATGAACAGGTCATACAGCATCTGAAGAGCTGATCAGAAACACACTATCTGCAGTGGAGGCCATTTCCCAGCATCCTGTTCTCCTCGGCTTCTATCACTGCACTGTGAGTATATATGTATACCACTCTTTGATGTTCTGCTTTTAATTTAGTGTTTTTCCCAATTATTTATAAATTATTTAAGCATCTGTCCAACAGCATTTAGTTAAATTTTTTAGACGTGTGTTATGGGACTATTGCAACCCTGTTTGCCTCCCCACAAGAGTGTGTGCAAGGTGTTGATGAAAATGTTCTAACAAAGTTGGTCTCTAAACTCTCTATTTGGCCCCATGCAGCCATTAAAACTTTCCCTCTTTAAGGACAGACTCACAAACACAATATATCAAGCTGTGTATCAGAGCAGCCAGGGCCACATTCACGTCTAACTTGAGATCTCACGTCCTCACGCCTGATGGAGCTACAACTGAGATCACGGCTCCCCTCTGCCCAGCACTATTATTCTCACAAACCTCTCAGCAACAGGAAATCACTCAGGAGTGAAGGGAGTTTGTATTTCTCTGTGTGTGAGGCTTTTGTAATGAGTATTGACGTGCTTTCTGTAGGACTGATGCATCAGGAAGCTTTGAGAGGACACAGGCTCTCTGATACTCTATAATAGGAGAAGGCACCTTAATTACAGTTTGCCAGGAGTCATTAGATCCTATTCTCCACTCTCAAAATACACACACACACACTCCATATAGCATGTGAATGACCAAAGCTTATTGCTTATATTCATGAGGGTTATATAGACAGAAAGGCTGTGCATTCAAAAATGTTGTTCATTTTGAAAATCCAAAAATGCTCTATAACTGCGTTTCTCAACCGGTGGGTCTTCTGACAGTATCTGCTCTCAGATGAGATGTTGTCAGGCTATATTATATATATATAATGTTATTTTCATGACAAAATAAAAAGTCTCACACCTCAGAAAAATGAACTTTCCTGTCCTGTCAAATCTTATACTGTGCCTTGAGCCGTGTGCTGTATATCACTTAAAGACACAATATGTAAGATTTTTGGATTAAAGTATCCAAAAACCACTAGAACGTTATATATATTTTGTTGACTTGTGTACTTATATTATCCCAAATGTTTCCAAGAATGTTTAAATCCAGAGAAATAATCAGTTTTAACCAGGACACGGACCGTGTCCGTGCGTCGCCTATCAATGACATCATACCTGCGTTACTCCTCGATTTCTGAGTAATAATTAATTTTAACACCAAAAACGCTTTAATATATTATATGTTTTATTAGATGAGGTTTGGATACATTTATAGACAGAAAACTAATCATTGTTATATAGCTCAACATGTTTAGTCTTATCGTTTAAATCTCGTTTTCTTGATTAAATTAATGTGATATTCTAATATCGATCTAGCTTATTGTGTCTCACAGCAGCCGCCGAGCGAACTCACAGAGTAACGTTATAACATAATTTTCAACACACTCAAATGTATCTAATATGATAAAACAGTGCTGCGTTACCCCACACACGCTTGACCGGAAAGCGCGAAAGCGGTGACTGTGGCATAATAAAAGCTCCACTGCTCTCGAGCCGTGTCTCACGCTTGTCTCTCATTAGCAATCGCTCCAGCGGCCTCGTTTCTGCTCACACAGCACCCTGCCCTGCTTCATACTACAGTAACGTTAAAAATCTCATCCATGAACATAATTTCTGCCAGAGTCCTATCCCGATTATTTTCCCCTGGCTGTGAGGTGAAGACGACAACTCCCAAGATTCCGCACTCAATCTCGGCATCATTAAGCTGCGCCTTTGTTTTGAATAGTCGACCTCTAGCGGTGAAATATTACATATTGTGCCTTTAATAATAATAATAATAAGAATGCATTTTATTTAGAGGCACATTTCAAAACACTCAAGGACACCTTACAACTTAATGACAGTCATAAAAATCAAGACAGCAATACAATCAAAGTAACATCTGTTTAACATTATGATAATTACAATTAATCAGGAAAATCTAATTTAAAAAGAGTAAAAGTAATAAGAAATCACTTTCACAAACAAATTGCGGAAGAGTTCCAGAGATGAGGAGCAGCACAGCTGGATGCTCTGGACCCCATAGTGGTTAAACGAACAGGAGGCATAACAAGGGAAACCAAGGAGGAAGATCAAAGAGTGCGGGTGGATGAAGTATAAATGTGAAGCAAGTCAGAGAGAGATGAGGGTGCAAGATTGTGCAGAGCTTTAAAAGTGAAAAGCTAAATCTTATACTATATATACACTATATATAAAGAGCGAGTGAAATCACGAGCATGCAGCGTTACATTTATTAGGTCATGTAATACCCAAAAAGTATCATTATCGAGCTCAGTGTCCATGTTTTATTAACAGTTCATGTTAGTATTGTGTATTTACTAAGGGCTGCCCCCGACTAAAGATTTTTTCTGGTCGACTAGTAGTTGTTCATTTTAAGTATAAGTCGACTTATTGCATGTTTATTAATAAACCATATAAATCATAATAAAGAGCCTTTAATGCCTACACAGCCTAATTAGCGCACGCATAAAGCCACAGCACACCTGCAGAAGTAATGATTATGAATGCGTCGGGGGAAAACAGCAAGGAGATTGCTTTAACATTTTAATAATTAATTGATAAACTAGTGTTTTCTGTATTTCCAGCTGCAATGATGAAGTCGACCATAACCAAAGAATATTTGTTTTCCATTTCAGTTGGTTCATTTTAAAGTAGACATTTCGCTTTCTATAGATATATTTTTCATGTCTGTGAGGCAAGTTTTCATGGAATTTCGGTTCTTTCTGTTTTTTTGGCACGCTCAAGTTGACAGAGAGAGACACCAGAGAGTGCATCCTGTTTGCTTTCATTATTTTACAACAAACACAATGTTTTGTTGTTATTTTGAGTGCACACAAATAAAAGTAGACTCTTCACAGATTCAAAAGATGTATTTTAAGTGCAAGTGATCGCACCGGTGCCTCCATGTTAACTACTATTTAGCTTTCACACTTCGCACAAACACTTGAATAGCCCACATTTTTTTTAGGTTAACGTTAAATTGAGCAGTTGTGTAAAGTAGCTACTACTTACATGTTTCATATGATAAGCCATATTTGAGGTTGATGAATGAGCGTTTGGATGTCCTGCCCGATGTACTTATATTTACCACTTAGACCAGCTGTTAATGATCTGGCCGTAACAGAATGCGTGACTTCGCCACTTCCTGTGGAAATTATTTTTTTATTTTAATTTTTTTTTAAATAAGCCTCATCTCGTCGACTATTAGGGGGCAGCCGTAGTATTTACCATGTTTTCGTAGCTTCCAAAATACCACTTTATTTTCACTTAGTTTGTTATTTTGTATATTATTTATGGCTGTGGTGGCTCATAACTAACTTTATTGTATTATGATATTTAATAGCCTTGCCTTGTTCAGTTATTCATCAGTGTTTGTGATATTCTTACAATCTATGTGTATGTTAAGTAAAGAGGGACAGGACTTATGTGTGTGTAAACCATTTTTGAGAAAAGAAAAAAAAATCCAGTGGTTCAGATTCCTAAAAAAAATTGGGTTATGGCTTCATGACCATGGAAAAATGTGGGTCCCATGGCCAAACCCTTTGAGAACCACTGCTCTATAGATAGGCAGCTCACTACGTTGAATTCTAATGTTCTAACATGCATAAGATGGCCAATAGTGATCTAGTCTACATAGGCAGTTTGTTGTATGTAATGGATAACAATGCTGGCTCACTAAATTAGAACGATAATAAGATGCCCAAAGACAATGTCATGGTATGCACTAGGGAGTTCATTGAGACACACATATAATGGGCAAACATTCTGTCAGGTAGGCAGCTGACTAAGTTTGATTCTAAGATTAAAACATGCATATGGTTCTAGGTATGAAGTTCAGTAAATTTGATGTCCAAAAATGCTCTGAAGGTTCGTGATCATGTAAGTTTGGTACCAATAAAATTTAACATAAAAAACTTAATATTCAAAAATATGCAAAATCATAGTCATGTGGTTGAGCCAACAGAGTTACATTTAAACTTTTGTTGAAAGTAGTATAAAGGTTATGATACACAGGGCAACTTTTTGAGCAATGTTGCCGTCAACGGGCAACCTGGTGAGACACAGGGCAACTAATTAGGGCAACGGACAGTTGGCAGCAACCAATCAGAGAGGAGCAAATCTATAGCCAACCCAATAAACAATTTATTATAAACACTTATTAGGCACTTTGTTTCAACTTTTCAAATATTTTCTTCATTTGTATTAAATATAAATGCCTTTCCAATCTGATTTGTGATAGGAAAAGGGAGAAGAGCGAGTTTGATAAAAGGCGGATTTGAACCTGGGTCGATCACGTCAAAAGCTACTTTAACATGCCATACGCCCTACAGCCTACACCACTACAGAAGTTAAACAGAATGTGTCTTTTTAGAATTTAACTGAAAACATTTGATGGCTAGATTACAGCCTACGCACATTAAATTGGACACATGTTGGTATTTTAAGCGTTGAAAGAGGTAAATTCCGTTTTGGGTTGACACGTGACAACTTACCAGCGTAAGTTCACTCTCCTTGTCTTTGCTCCATTGCCGCTAAGAGGCCGCAATCTTGTTTGAATTTTGTTTGAACGACCGATCTAAAATATCCAGATAGAAATTAGTTGCTCATTCTCAATGGGAATATTGCTCGGCAACATTGCTCAAAAAGTTGCCCCATGTATCACCACCTTAAAAGTTTTTCAAAACCATACGAAACTGACATGAATGCAAAGAGTGCATTACTAAGAACTCTGCATGTGTGTTATTGTAAAAGCATTCCTTTTCTTTATCAAGGACACTTTTATATATTGACCCATGTAATGGCTGTCTAGGTAGACGACTCACTAAGTTTGATTCTAATGTTCAAACATACCTCAACTAAAGCTACAGAGAAAGAATTACCATTATACTGACATTCACGACAAACCTCTCATAAAGAGCGGGCAAGAGATCAAAGATGTGCCGTGGGTTTAGCGTAGCACATGTATAATATGTGCGGCTTGGTGAAAAAACTGTGTTTTACAATAGAGAAAGAATAAGAAAAAAATCCATAGATAACCTTTACAATGTGTTTCTTTGGTGTTCTTTTCACTTGGAGTCACAGAGAGTTAAATCCTTTGTTTGAGAGATGCCCACAGCCATCCACATTAAGACACCTGTGTGCAACATTTGCTGCCGTGCGGCTGATTGTAGTTGGTAATAATTGTAAAACCTGATTCTAATTTTCAAAAGAGCTGGCGTAAGGCCTTTTGTTGGAACACACTTTCTATGATCAAAGGGCAGAGCTGACATCACATTTCCATGCAAATTGGAGCTGTTCAGAGCACTCTCTCAGTCTTCCGCTTCCAGCTGTTTCAGTTTCACTCACACCACGCGAGTGTGTGTGTGTGTGGTCTGCTGAGACTAAGCACATATAGGTGAGATTTCTCACATTTAGAATAATGCACTTCTCTCTGTTTCCCCAAGGTTGTGGATTTGATTGTACCACCACTGGCGTCTCTGGCCTTCAGTAAGAATGGTATGAACACACTTCAACTGCAAATAAGCAAAGACAATTATACACTACAAGTCAAGTTTTGACATGCCTACTCATTCTTTTTTTATTACTATTGTCTATATTTTAGAATAATAGAAAAGTCATCAAAACTATGAAATAACACAAATGAAAGTATGGGAATAGGGTGTTTCTTGGGCCCTGTGGACTTAGGCTCTTGTATCCAACAGTGATATACATCTATATTAGGATAATTCTGTATTTGTATTATTCAATTCTGCAAGAAAAGTTTGTTAAGTAGAAATTACGGTGATGTAAATTACATTTGAATTTGAACATTATTGGAATAAAATGACCGTCACCTTTATCTCGCGAAATCACATCAAGTATGCTCACATTTCACCTCAAGCATGTTCTCCATTAATGGTGGAAATTAAAAAGATTGAAATCATTTTTTACACAGTACATTTAAATGAAATATTTATGATTGTTTCACTCTTTGATTAGAATATCATGAATTGTAAATGTATAAAACTAAACAACTTTTTTGTTGTAGTTTTTTTTAATTGATAGTCTAGGTCTGGAACAAGGGTTAAAAAAATAAGTCTATACATAAACAACATTTGAAGTTCACAAGACAGTTTATATAACAAAATATCAATCTCCGGGACATAACAGTGGACAAAGCTTAAAATAAATAAATAAATTAATTAATTAATAAGAAAAAATAGGGAAAGGAAAAACAGCCAACATTTTTGTCACTACATAATGGTGTGTGTGTGTGTGTTTTGTCCTCCCCCCAAAAGGAATTTATTGATAGGCAGTAGGCACACATATTTCTGCATTTTTAACATAAACATCCCTTTTCCTTTGAATATGAGCTATGAATATGTTGATGTATAATTGTGCATGTGAGTAAGTATGCATCTAACCCCTTTGCTCCGTGTGTATGTGTGTGTGTGTCCCAGTGGAATGGCGTATTGTGAGTTTGCGTGTGCTGTCAGAGATCACGCTGCTGCTGCTGCTGAGCCAAGACGAGGTGGAGGAGAGAGAGAGAGATGGAGGGAGAGAACGAGAGGGAGAGTGGGAAGGTGAAGGCATCTCCTCCAACACTCGCTTGCTAACGCTCATCTCTGAGGCCCTGCTGCCACAGTAAGACTCACCACTCACTTACCTATATTCTGCTCTCTCAGTTTACTCCTCCATCCTCTCTATTTTTTGAAATTAAGAAACTAACC
>RJVU01050431.1:249577-306439 GCA_003731715.1 Anabarilius grahami | reverse complement strand
TGTGTGTGTGTGTGTGTATTTCTCTTCTCATCCTCATCCCCCCGCTGTTTCTCTAATGGCTCCTGCTGGCCTCCTGCACATTGTCTTTCTTGGTGCTGATAGAGCTGCAGCCACACAGTTGAACTATTCAAATTGATGTCACCAATCGGAAAACGCTCGTCTTTCGCAGAGCCAACACCCCCCACCCCTGCGAAGAGCTATTTCCACTCACAATAGTGAAATTAAATTGCGTTTGCCAGCGCTTGATAAAGTGCTAAAAAACGCAGACCTTCTCTTGATGGGTTCCAGGCAAAATGAGATTGCAAATGAGGGACATTAGCTGGTTCCGTGCGAGCATTGGTGTTCTTTTATTATCGGTTGTGATAGTAGTTCAAACTTTCCAATTATCGAGAACCTTTGGCCACTCTTGGCTTTATGGAGACTAAAGAAAATGTATGTGCTCTTAAGAGAGTGGTGCTGAACGGCTTCTCTAAAGTGTTAATTTTATCAGTATTAAGAATTTATGTCTAGAGTACATTGGCTATTGCTCAGACTGGGGATAATGAACTAGTTTCTAACCAGTATGTTTAGTTAAAAATCCTAATGGGCTCTGTCTCAGCTGAAGGAGGAAATGTGACTCACTGATGGTCTGATTGACTAAAACTAAATTGACTATTTAGTTCTTGCAAAGAGTGAGGGATTGTATGATTAGCTGTGACAAAGTGATCAGACCACTGAAACTTCATAGAATCTGTTTTATTTATTTATTTAAATTGTGTTATGTTGTTTGATGCTAGAAAGACTTCAGGTAATAGGTGTATTAATTTACACCGATCAGGCATAACATTATGACCACTAACACGTGAAGTGAATAACACTGATTATCTCTTCATCACTGCACCACCGCCGAAAGCGGCAACAGTGGGCACGTGAGCATCAGAACTGGACCACAGAGCAATGGAAGAAGGTGGCCTGGTCTGATAAATCACGTTTTCTTTTACATCACGTGGATGGCCGGGTGCATGTGCGTCGCTTACCTGGGGAACACATGGCACCAGGATGCACTATGGGAAGACAGCAAGCCGGCGGAGGCAGTGTGATGCTTTGGGCAATGTTCTGCTGGGAAACCTTGGGTCCTGCTATCCATGTGGATGTTACTTTGACACATACCACGTACCTAAGCTTTGTTGCAGACCATGTACACCCTTTCATGGAAACGGTATTCCCTGGGGGGTGTGGCTTCTTTCAGCAGAATAATGAACCGTGCCACAAAGCAAAAATTGTTCAGGAATAGTTTGAGGAGCACAACAACAAGTTTGAGGTGTTGACTTGGCCTCCAAATTCCCCAGATCTCAATCAAATCGAGCATCTGTGGGATGTGCTGAACGAACAAGTCCGATCCATGGAGGCTCCACCTCATAACATACAGGACTTAAAGGATCTGCTGCTAACATCTTGGTGGCAGATATCACAGCACACCTTCAGGGGTCTAGTGTAGTCCATGCCTTGATGGGTCAGGGCTGTTTTGGCAGAAAAAGGGGGACCAACACTATATTAGGAAGGTGGTCATAATGTTATGCCTGATCTGTGTATAGTGGGATCAAAGTGGTGTTGATGGACAAGCCATGTAATGCCAGAATAAAGGCTAGTAATGGCTGAATAAAAACAAAGAACAATGATAAAAGAATAATGATTAAGTCTCATTTGCGACAGAGGTGTGAAAGGTTTGTCAAGTGAGAACAGTAGAACATGAATGGAGCAGTTCACCTCACCAGACATTAGACAATAGTCTGCAAGTAGGTGTTTACTGGGAAATAAAGTATTTTATGAGCATCTTATTAGCCTTCTCTAAAAACTCACATGACATGGTCTTAGGAAATGTTTAATAAAATTCACAGTTTTAAGACGCTTTTCCAGTACATGGTATGGTTCGGTACGGCTCACTTTTTGGCGCTTTTCCACTGCATGGGACGGCTCGGTACGGAACGGTACGGCTCGCTTAAATAGTACCACCACGGTTGATTGTGGTATTGTGGTAAGTTATTATACCACATCCACATAATATTTTTATACATTTAAAAAATATATATTCTTGTTTTTGTTTTATGTTTGAGCTTATATATAACAGTCTGAGTAATTCTGAGTATTGAACTGTAAACTCTCAAGTGTTGGCTTTCTAAATATATGTTGGATATGTGTCTATTCAGAATGACTTATGAGCAGCAACCTTTTTATTTTGGGTATGTCATTTATGCCCCTCTTGCCAGAATGGGGGGTGTGCAGTAAGGGTCAATTTTACTTTGAAAGAAAGAGCCTTTTCTGCTCTTTATTTCATCGATAGTGGAGAGGTGACAATAAACAATAGGGAAGAGTGGGAAGAATGACTCAAGCCATACTCGGGTCATAATTCAGGTCGCCACCACATGCAGAGCATGTGCATTACCTGGCAGGCCACACTTCCTACCTATTCAAAAAGTTTAACGTGAATGGAATTGATTTGGAGGTATCCCACAGTTATTGAAACTGTAAAGTCTTGGAAATAAATGAAATCTTAAAAAGTCATAGAAATTTCTATAGTGATTTTTTTTTTCTACTCAAGGTGCGGTCAAACGGTTGCTCAGTGAAATTTAATGAGCAAAATCCAGTCATTTCAATAAGAATCCATGCAATTGGGAATTAAGCATTAGGCCAACAGAATGCTGCTTGGTTTGAAAGTGACTGCACAATAGTGAAATTAAAGTGGTGCTGAATGCAGACCTTCTCTTGATGGGTTGAGTGAATGTATTTATACATTTATATGAAATATGTTTTTTTATTTCCTTCAATAAGCTTTTTCCAAACTGGAAAAGTCATGTCAATTCATTGGTCAAGAGTTGTGACAATCATGTATGTGAAAAGATTTATGACAATAGACTGACATAAATTATCCTATGCATTTTTTTAGTTGTGACCCATATTGTTATTGTTTTTGTTTCAAATGAAAAGATTTTTATTGTCATAATTTACATAAATTGGTCATATTACAATGTAATTACCAGTATAATTACATTGGTACAGAATAATTATAATGAATAGTATGTACTTAATATATAATAGTTTTGTGAAGTTGCCAATATCATGCAGCAGATACAACAAATGCAGTTTATATTTAAAATTGATTAAATACAGGTTAAATGGTTGTAAATTATTATTGTTTTTGCTATTATTATTATAATGTATATGCTAGTGTAGATGAGGTGATGTCTTTCTACACCAGAGAAGGTGTCTTTGCTGCTGTTGTGAAGGGTGACACCCTCTGCTAGCTGTATATTGGACAGGACGTGCGGTGTGTGGGAGCTGTCTGTGTCCATGGTGCTCAGGCATGTGGAAGTGTCACGATTTGTTTGTATGTGTGACTGTCTATTATTCTCTCAGCACTGTTTATGTGGGCAGCTCAGGACTGAAAGGATGTGTGGGCATAGAAATTGCTCTGGCTACAAACGCTGGCCCCTGACAACATTGTACATCCACTGAACGGACGAGACAGAGATGGACGGATGGATGGTTGCTGTGTCTGGAATCTATGTAATGGATCTATTTGTTAGTACCCTAGAACAACAACAATCTCAGAGGTCTACCAAGGAGAAATCACACCCTACAACGGCTCTGATAGTGTCTCGGCCCCAGAGGGCCGGTGATGCCAGTAAATGTCGGGTTCCATTCCGTGAGAGTGAGGGGGGAGTGAGGACTACATAGCAGCAGCTCTCCTCACTGACTGAATGGAGATCTGATGCAAAGGTTGCCTGCAAGCGTAAAGATTATGTGCATACGTTCTTTTATTAGATGCTTTAGTGTCTTTGGCTGACATTTACCTGTGTAAATGCCAATCTCGGCACTTCCTGTTTCCGTGAAAATGCTGCTTAGCACCGTTAAAATCACTCTTAGATGCAAACGAAAAGTTGAGGCATTCATTGTTTTCTGAGTTAAGACCTAGCAGCCTCGTTTTTGAGACAGGAAAAGGACAAGATGTAGGATTGAGATTTGAGATGCCTGTAATGGTTGGACTGAACCTTATCTCTGCTGATAGGATGTTGATTTTGTGACAAATTTGTCAACATCACCAATTACATCAGCTTCATTTTTAGTGTGGATGATATCTGTCCTGAATTGACAGACCAGGCTGTCTGGTTAACTCTCTACAGACCAGAGAATGTGAGTGATATATTCCGCTCTATTCCAGTGTGCTACACTCAATTGCTCACGGCCCACGCTCATGCTCAACTTATGTATCGCTTACGCTCATTACGGCCATTGTGTTCATGCGCTCAACCAATATGTCTGTGATTGACTACAATGATCAACACTTCAAAAACATGTTGTAAATAGACATCTTTGATGCTCTTCACTGAGCGCTTACACAGATAAACACGAGAGCATTTGAAAACAGGCTTATCTATTGAGCACGTGAACACAATGGCCAATCAGAGGTGTTTAAGAACAGTGCTTAAAATACTAGGGGGAAATGTTGGTATCGTCACATTTTTTTAAATTTCAGTACCGACTTGGTACCGAAGTCGGTACTTTTGACAGCCCTAAAATAAATGTGACGTGACTTGACTGGATAGTGCCGAATTGCAGAGCTTGTGCAAACATATCCATATAGCTGTGATCAGATGCTTTCTTCACTGCTGTTTTCTCACTGATGTTATGTTTATTTTGTTATTGACAGGAAAGTGTGCAGCACTTATTTACACATTCATCTAATCGCAGCTCTCAGCAGCATGAGTGCCGTCGGTATGTTCACTAACCAGCATATGAAAAAGGGCATTGTGGGTTGACCCTGAGTGGATTGAGCGAGCAGAATCTTCTAAAAGGTGCTCCCTGCTCCAGAGGGGATATTACCACTCCCTGCTCTGCTCCGCTCCGCTCACATGCTCTGCTACAGTGCAGAATACTATAAGGATAAATCTCACAAAAACACCCCCCATGTCAAATTTATTTTGCATAAAGAATTGAAGCCTGTGTTAAGCACTCCTTTTTTTTTTTTACACCAATTGCCATGTAATGGACCCAGACAGTTACTTTTTTTAATGTAATTCCCATTATTCTCAAAAGTGATTCCATACTTTTATAAAAAAAAATTGCTAGTTTCAAATGCCTTTGTGTATAGAATATATTTATTTTACCCTGGTCCCAGACTTTTAATCTTATTCTACAAAAATATGTCATTAAAAATATGAATTATTCCATGGTAAACTAAATAATGGTGAAAAAATAATGAACTATTTTATTTATTTATTTATTTGATTGAAATTTAAAAAGAACTGTGACATCATTTCCTCTACGACAAACATTATTTAATCTACTTGTTTACTGTGGAGACAAAGATGTAAAGTGAAAAGCATGTTTGAGATAAAATGAGAAGAAAATAAGTATAAATCAAGGTAAATATCACATCTGAACCAAATATTTTTTTATTGTGTTTATTGGTGTTTAAATAATACATAAAAGGCAATTTGACATAAAATCACATTTAATTTTGACATTTTATTACAAAAATGTTCAGCATGTCAGTTCTATCACTGTCATTACACTAAATCCTATCAATATATCCTCTGAGATGTAGTTAAAATGTCTTTTTTTGTGTGTGTGTGTGTGGGATTTTTCATGACTTTCAGACGATTAAAGATGAACCAGATTTCTCCTGTGATGCATGCTTGTCCACTGGTGGACATTGTTAGTAAGCAAATTATATAAACTAGTGTGACAATTGTGTTTTAAGAGAGTTTATTTTATAAAATATGGGATTGTCACAATACCCTTAAAATTGTTTGGATGTTTAAATGTCACAATGCCCTTAAAATTGTCTTAAAAATTGGCCTTTTTTCTCTCTCTTTTATTTTAATTTAGCAAAATATAACTTCTCATCCCTTCAGATTTTGGGGTGAAAGATTACCCTAACATGTTCTTGACAGATTACATGACTAACCTGACACAAACTCCATCGCTATGTGGGCCACGGTCACTCTATTTAGGTTCAGTTTAGGCACCTGCTACATTGCCTGAGAACTAAGTGGGCCAATAACCTGGTTTGGTCTGAAAGCTGTGTAAGTGAAAAGCTCAGTATTTTTTTCACCCACCCAGTTGACCCCATTTACCTCCGCAAACGCCCGTCATTCAGAAAGATGGATGAGTGATCCTAGTCACTGGGCTGCTTGCCTATTAAAGACCTAATGGAGCATATACCGGGCACGAATAAGCCTTCGGTGAAAAAAGGCCACAATCCCTCTCCCTCACTCTGGTGTGTCATGATAAAATGGTCCTATTCATTATGCCTGCTTACTCCGTTGTACTCAGAGTGTGTGTGTGTTTTGTATTGGCTTTTGTGTTTTGTTGGTAATTGTAGGGGTAATGATGTTTGTTGGGAAGGAGAGCGCAGACAGATGAAAGATCATTGACTGTTCTGAATAAACATACTGGAGAAAGGGCACGTCAGTGCACACTTGAGTGTACCGATTGCTCGATGTGCGTCACTGTTCTGTCAATGGACTGACAAGTGAATGTCTGCGCTATAATGGGAATAAATTGATGTTTGCTACAGGTAATCTATTTCTGGTATGTTGAAAAGTTTCTTTGTTGCATAATAACTGTGTCTGAACCGTGGCCTATGGTTTATGCACATTGTTAGACACGTCAAGTTGATGCTCATGTTGATGCTCAAGTAGTTGACGCAAGTTCTAGTTCAGCTTTTCTGTTTTTACTGTATACTATATCAGCAAGAATAGCAAAAAGCCAAAATGTTTTCCACAGAATATTTTAAAGAACCTATAAAATGGCTTGACAAGTACACTTTAACTTTCCCTTGATTTTATAATTTAAAGGGGTCATGAATTGAGAAATCAACGTTTCCTTGAGCTTTTGATATATAAGAGGTCATCGTACTATAAGAATATACTATACGTTTTAAAACTGAAAGCGTCCTTTTTAATCCAATAAAAGCTTTTATTGACACCAGGCCCATTGAACGACTGATCCTATAATGTGCCTAGGTGAAACACAGAAGAAATCAACGCCTACTTCATCAGTGAAATGTTAGCCCCGCCCACTGGTGTGTTAGTGAGATGACAAGGAGAGAAGAGCGATACAGGACTAAAATAACATTACCTTTGAAAGGATCCTAATGCTAGGAATATGGTTATTTATTTTCAACCATGTGAATGTCTCAGTTAAACATTATTTGTATTCGGTATTTCACTGTGGATACTTTGGTAAATCAGTCAAATTTTGGCGCAGACTTTGCAAACAGACTTTTACTTCAGTAATACAACAACATGTAAGTATCTGAGTTACTCCTCCTACTGTTCTAATGCCTGATCTGATATGTAATAATTCATCTACAGTCAGATGTTCTTTTTCTGTGTGCCAGTAAATCAAACCAGTGACTAAACGGTCAACTTCACGTTGTTTCTCTTAGTAGGATGAAAATAATCTGTTATTTAAACGGTGAATAAATATAACGAAAGCGATCAAAGATCGGCTGTTCATCACTGCAACCTTTCATGCCACAATCTAAATATAATGCCATATATCGAAATGTAATGCAGCACTTTTCACGATTAGTTAACCCTGAGAGCTGTAATAGTAAAAATGTGCTAAAAGAGAGATTAATACTTGACTATTTCAAATGGAAAGATGTTAGCCAATCACAGCAGTGGCCGTTTACACTGAAGTCTCACAGTAGACACGCCCCTTAAAACAGCGTTCAAACCAGAGGGCTAAAATCAGGGTAGCAAAAATGCCTTTTATTTCTAAATTATGACAATTTTTTATGTAAAAAGCATACTAACATAAGTGCACCCCAGGAAACATTATAAATCAATAAAACAACGCAGTTCATAACCCCTTTAACTTATAGGTAGGACAAAATATATCAGGGCTTGTCAGCAGCCAATAACCATTATGTCACAACCCTGAACTAATTCATGGTTCAAATTCAAGCCTGTACAGAGAAGCAGATAATTTTTCATGTCATTGTCAAAATATATTTTATTTTATTTTATCTTTTTAAGAAATTAATAATTCTTTTCAGCAAGGATAGATTTAATTGGTCAAACATAATAATAGAGTTATAGCTGTTCTTTGAACTTTATATTTATCAAAGAATTGTGGAGAAAAAATGTATTCCACAAAAATATTTAGCAACACAACTGTTTTTAACTGTAATAATAATAAGAAATGTCATACTTAAGCACAAAATCAGCATATTAGAATAGTTTTTGAAGGTATTTGACCCTGAAGATAGCTGCTGAAAATTCAGCTTTTCAGAATTTGTTACATTTTAAAATATATTAAAACAGAAAACAGTTATTTAGGTTTTAATAATATTTCACAAGCTTGTGTTTTTGATCAAATAGATCTTTGGTGAGCATAACCTGGACCCAAAACTTTTAAAAGGTATTAACCCTCTGGAGTCTGAGGCTGATTTGGGGCCTGGAGAAGTTTTGACATGCCTGACATTTGTGCTTTTTTCAGTTGTTCATAAACATATTAATGGAAAAAGTGTCATTACACTGTATTCAGCATAAACTAGGCTACAATAATAAGTGAGGAACATGTATGTGTTTGTGTTTTTGAAGGAATAACGTTTATGCGTGGTTATTGAAAAAACTAAAAATTTAAGTCACTGAAATAAGGCCAAAAATATATATTAAATCTGTGTTCACAAGACTTCTGGTTTTGGAGGTTGTAGGCTAGAGTTTTTGCTTCAAAATTTTGTAAAAATTATAATGCCTACTTGTTCATATAAAACAATATATTGATTTAGTTTTTGTAAGACACTTTTTGTCAAGAAACACAGTATGCGTGGAGGCGTGAATCATCATGAATAATGGGTCATTTACACCTGAGAAGACAAAATAATCGCATAAAGAAGCTCTAATGAGCTGCATATTAATGAGGCCTTTCAGTCAGGTAGGCTGTGAAAAAACCTTCTGTGATGTCTCAAGCTCATCATGGTGTATATGAAACATACAGAAAAATATGTTTTCCTGTAGCTCAGTGGTTAGAGCATGGCACTAGCAATGCCAAGGTCATGGGTTTGACCCCAGGGATTGCACATACTCAGATACAAATGTATAGTATAATGCAATGAAAGTCGCTTTGGGTAAAAGCGTCTGCCAAAAGCATAAATGTAAATGTAATGTTTTCGATTGGATTTGCACGATTTAAAACCTGACATTTCAACGTTTCTTTAGACATAAGTGTAATTTTTTTTCCATTAGTATTCATAAGTTACAGTTCATTTTCTGAGAACTATCGGATTGGAGTTAGTTCAGAGGGAGACGAGAGATCACGCATCATGTTAGTTTTCTTTATTTTACAAAAAGCACAACATTGTGTTTTTACTCTGAGTGTACACAAATAAAAGAAGACATTCTATAGTTTCAATTGATATATTACTTATGTCTCTATGACAAGAAATGACGGAGTATTTTAAGTCTGTTTTGCTGCAATGTGAAAAAAATCCCGAAAACGCGCCAGCGCCTCAGAGATGGTCTCTACACTAACAGACACTGACTAAAAAGCAAAACTAATTTCATGGGGTGTATGACTAGTACTCTGGTCTCACTAACAAAATGGCATTGCTGTTGCTGGCCCTGTTTCTGGTTTTGTTTTGTTTTTTTACCCAACTCCATCAAAATACACAATCATTTTGCCACAGTAAAACCTGTTTTGACCCTAAAAATCCCTAAATCCCAGGTTTTGAGCTGTGCTGACTTCTTGTAGACTTTCAGGCACAAAGAGGATATTTCTCTCTCTGCCTGTGACTTTGGTTCATATAGCAAGAATTCAGCAAGTTAGTTGGAGATTTACTCCTATAGATCTCTGCATTCACCTTATCTCAGGTATAATGGGCAGCTCTCTCTCTCTTTCTCACTAAAAGAAACCATATCCTCCATAGAGGACACACTCAGGGGAGAATGACCAAATAACTATAGCTATGTCATATATTACTCTATTGACTGGGAAGGGCACTGTATTCCAAATGTGACCCTTCAACTAAATTCATTTTATCTGTCTGTCCTTTTCTCAAATTATTGAAGCATTCTGCTCTATGCACCTTTTGCATACGGTAATTGGCTGTGAATCAAAGACCTTAATCAATAAGAGAGCATGGCGAGTCATTTTCAATAAAGGCGTCCATTACTCCTCTGAGCCTGGCCGTCTGGAGCATTCTCTGGCTGTGTTTCAAAACCTTGTCAGCTGTCTACCTAGACAGTATTTTTTGGGCTTCATAGGTGCGTTCGAAGTGGACTATCTACCAAGATGTATTTGAATGTTCAAATCAAATGATATGAATCAAGTGAGTAGCCAAGATAGTCAGCAGTTTTGGACATCATAATTACATACAAACCTAGTGAGCAGCCTACCATGTCAGCAATTTTATGCATCATATAGGCACATTTGTACGTTCTATTTAAATGATTTAAACCTTGTGAACTGCCTACCTAGTCAGCAATTTTAGACAACATATAAGCATATTTGAATATTTGACTCAAACTAAATGAGCACCTTATCTAGATTTTAGCAAACATACTATTTGAATACATAGTATTTTTGAGCAACAAAGTTCAAGCCTTCTTTGCAGCCTTTTTAGACATCTTAGACACATCATACAATTGATTCAAATGAATTGAACACAAGCTGCTTATCTGTACAGCTACTTTTGGCACTCATAGTCACATTTGTATGTTCATTTAAAAAACTGAGCTGCCTACATGTACAGCATTTTTGGGCCATCATAGATGCATTTATATATTAGAATCAAATGGTCTGAACTTAGTGGAGCTTCCTTCTTAATAGCGTTTGTTTAGAATAATAGACTTCTTCAATGAATTTGATTCAGTCCTAGTGAACTTTCTATCTAAACAGCCTCATTGGACAGATTATTGGACTGTTGGTTTGGAGTGGCTAAAATGCATCTTTACGGACAACTACCAGCCTGCATGGAGAGCTTCTTGAGACTCCAGAGATATACACTGTTGCATACCTGTTTGCTGCTCAAAACTGGCTTTTTTTTATAGCTGCCCTTTTAATACAATTAATTTTTTTGACAGGAACTTTCCTTAATAAGCCTTTATCTGACCGAGTTCTGCTGTGCTCTAAATCACTCACAAATCTTATGATAATTTGATAATCTCCATTCAGTTTTCACACAATTTTTAGTTTTCATGCCTTTTGCACAACATTGCACCATTTAATGCTTTTCATCTTCAGAAAGATCTTTCTTCCTCCCATATTGCATGAGAACTGTGACTTGCATAATAATGTGGAATAATGTAAGTAGGGTTTTCATAGATCTGGCAAATTATTTTGTCTGAGATTGATACCAGTTATCTAAAAAGACATGGATAAATAAACAAACAAACATTTTCTTAGAAAAACTAAAATCTGAATGTTTATTGTACTGAAATCTTACTGATATGTCATTTGCATAATAATTTGGAACGCAGTGTATTTTTTACCCTTATAAATACCTTTTTAAAATAAATAATGTTTTAAATAAAAAAGGTTCAATAGAGAAATATGCGATGATGGTAAAAACGAAGTGATACTTTTAAATATTAAACTAAAACCACCAGTAGGTGGCATTAAATCACTGTCTTAGTCATCGAGTAATTTATTCATTAATTCATTCATTCAGGAACGAAGCAAGTGGTTGCATTTATGAATGAGTCATTGAATCATTTACTCTTACGATTCGCTCAGAGCCGCAGATTCATTCACGAAACACCGCTGCGTGTTGCAGTTCTTCTGTGGCTTTCATTGGAACTATTATTTTGTTGCAAAATTGAGCAAACAACACTGACAATACTCCATTTAAAATGATTATCACTTAATATTACCCTTTTATGTTGTTGAACTGTTACATAAATTTGTGCAAATATTACATGACAATCCTGTAATACCTGAAACATTGTCACTGAAACATTTTTTTGTTTGTTTTTTTACGGCGAATTTCTTGCAGCCGCTGCCATTTTTCTTCCTTAATTCATCGGGATTTTTTTATACAGTGTATACACACCATTTTGGGGCATCACAGGCAAGTTTAAACATTAAAATCAATAGATTTGAACTTAGATTAAAGTGGTTGCTTCCCTCTTGACAGAATATTTGAGCATAATAATCTTATTATTTGATTCCCAAAAATGCTATCTAGGTAGGAAGCTCACTAGGTTTTTATATACATCCTCTTTATTTCTCACTCTCAGTATATTGTTGTTTCCATCTGACTTACTCCCTCCATCACTCTTTCATCCTTTCAGCGGCATACTTTCTCTCTCTCTTTTTCACTTGTCACTGGATTAGTCAAAGGTCATTTTCCCAGCTGACTGATCTCGGCACGACAGTGTTCACACCTCAGCGGTCCCGTTCAAAGCCAAAACCCAAATGCACGCACAAGTGTCACACTAATGAAGATGGAACGTGGGCCTAGTGCCATGAAGTAAATGTGTGTGTCACAAGTTAAATGTGTGCACACTTATGTGTGTGTGTTTGTGTTTTCCCCCAACAGGCTTGTTAGAGAGAGCCGTCTCCTGCCTGCTATCTTTCAAGTCATAGAGGTAAGTGTGCTTCTAAACCTTCTGGTTCCCTCACTGTCTGTTTGCTTGATTCGTTTATTGCCTTGGGTTTTCTGCTCTGACTTCGGAAAGCAATGATATTACCAGAAAATGATGAGCTTTATGGAAATCAGAAAACACTATATTGGAGAAATTGGACATGTTGCAGAAATGCATCAACGTATTTTAAAAAGAAATAGCAGTAGAATTGTACCTATCCTAGATGAACCTGTGCTGTATTGGTAATTCAAAGGCATAGTTCACTAAAAAAATATCTTCTGTCATGATTTATTGATTCCCAGTTCAGTTCTGATTCCATTCAGTGTTATTTTTATTTGTGTGTATTTATTTGTTTGTTTGTTTCTCAAAAATAGCGAATCCGAGAAAAAAAGTCAGAATTGTGAGATATAAACTTGCAATTTCGATTTTTTAAAAAATCTCGCATTTTTATCTCACATTTCTGACTTTGCTTTCTCACATTTGCTAGTTTGTTTCACAATTTAGACTTTATAACTCGCAATTATGAGTTTACATCTTGCAATTATGACTTTATTTCTTGCAATTCAATTTTCTTCTCTGATTTGTGAGTTATAAGCTTGCAATTGTCAGTCATAAAGTTGAATTGTGAAATATAAACTCGCAATTGCAAGAAAAAAAAGAATTGTGATAGAAACTTGCAATCCCGAGGGGGAAAAATTTTTTAAGTTTATCTCACAATTCTAATTTTATATCTCACAAGAGTTTATAACTCACAATTTCGAGTATATACCTTGCAATTCTCGCGTGAACGTGAACATGACGCGAGATTGTGTCGGGTTGGCGCAGCTCAACTTGCAAGTGCTGTTTTCTGGCGTAGACGTGCCAGAGGGGGTTAGTGCATGCCTCAAACACACCACTACAAGTCAATTAACCATCGTAAGGACTTAGAAAACTATTTATGAAGGTAAAAAAGTTACTTAGTTCTGCTTTAATACTTGCGGCAAATTCAAACGCGCTCTCTCTGGATCTCCCAGCGCTGTCTAGTAGTCTAACTGTGCCGAGACCATATATGAATGTTATAATTCAGGAATCAAGGCTTTGTCGGGACAGCATTATTGCATGGAGAAGCACAATTACACAACATTTAAGATGTAGAGGTGCTCTTTGGTTTTCAACTACGGTAACTAATGTGCTCACTCACAGAATCAGATACTACTGCTTTTTATATAACACATTTCCCGTTATGAATTACGATATTGTTTGGTTCGTTGGTCCATTGGGTTGGATTGCTTTCACATCTCAAGCGAACCGCTCCATAGTTTGTTTGAAAGCACCAACTTGAAGAGGTGGTCTCGGTACGCTTGGGGGGTCTGCTTTTGGCGCACACCCGAGTGCGATTGCTGCATTCACATCTGCCCAAATGAACTGCACCAAGGGGAAAAACGAACTCTAGTGCGATTCAATCGAACTAAATGAGGCAGGTGTGAAAGCACCCACAAAGTAATTGCCAGATATAAACTTGCAATTTAAAGAGAAAAAAAAGTCAGAATTGTGAGATAAAAAAGTCACATTTGCCTTTTTTATTTTTTATTTTTTGGTAGAAACAAACTCCATGAAGCTTTTTTGTGAAAAATACACTGAACAAAATTATAAACGCAACACTTTTGTTTTTGCCCCCATTTTTCATGAGCTGATCTAAGACTTTTTCTATGTACACAAAAGGCCTATTTCTCTCAAATATTGTTCACAAATCTGTCTAAATCTGTGTTAGAGAGCACTTCTCCTCTGCCGAGATAATCCATCCACCTCAGAGGTGTGGCATATCAAGATGCTGATTAGACAGCATGATTATTGCACAGGTGTGCCTTAGGCTGGCCACAATAAAAGGGCACTCTAAAATGTGCAGTTTTATCACACAGCACAATGCCACAGATGTCACAAGTTTTGAGGGAGCATGCAATTGGCATGCTGACTGCAGGAATGTCCACCAGAGCTGTTGCCTGTGAATTGAATGTTCATTTCTCTACCATAAGCCGTCTCCAAAGGCGTTTCAGAGAATTAGGCAGTACATCCAACTGGCCTCACAACCGCAGACCACATGTAACCACACTAGCCCAGGACCTCCACATCCAGCATCTTCACCTTCAAGATCGTCTGAGACCAGCCACCCGGACAGCTGCTGCAACAATCGGTTTGCATAACCAAAGAATTTCTGCACAAACTGTCAGAAACCGTCTCAGGGAAGCTCATCTGCATGCTCGTCATCCTCATCAGGGTCTCGACCTGACTGCAGTTTGTTGTCGTAACCGACTTGAGTGGGCAAAGGCTCACATTCGATGGCGTCTGGCTCTTTGGAGAGGTGTTCTCTTCACGGATGAATCCCGGTTTTCACTGCACAGGGCAGTTGGCAGACAGCGTGTATGGCAGATATCGTGTGGGTGAGCGGTTTGCAGATGTCAACGTTGTGGATCGAGTGGCCCATGGTGGCGGTGGGGTTATGGTATGGGCAGGCGTATGTTATGGACAACGAACACAGGTGCATTTTATTGATGGCATTTTGAATGCACAGAGATATGTGACGAGATTCTGAGGCCCATTGTTGTGCCCTTCATCCACGACCATCACCTCATGTTGCAGCATGATAATGTACGGCCCCATGTTGCAAGGATCTGTACACAATTCCTGGAAGCTGAAAACATCCTAGTTCTTGCATGGCCAGCTTTCTCACCGGACATGTTACCCATTGAGCATGTTTGGGATGCTCTGGATCGGCGTATACAACAGCGTGTTCCAGTTCCTGCCAATATCCAGCAACTTCGCACAGCCATTGAAGAGGAGTGGACCAACATTCCACAGGCCACAATCAACAACCTGATCAACTCTATCCGAAGGAGATGTGTTGCACTGCGTGAGGCAAATGGTGGTCACACCAGATACTGACTGGTTTTTGGACACCCCAATACAATAAAACTGCACATTTTAGATTGGCCTTTTATTGTGGCCAGCCTAAGGCACACCTGTGCAATAATCATGCTGTCTAATCAGCATCTTGATATGCCACACCTCTGAGGTGGATGGATTATCTCGGCAAAGGAGAAGTGCTCACTAACACAGATTTAGACAGATTTGTGAACAATATTTGAGAGAAATAGGCCTTTTGTGTACATAGAAAAAGTCTTAGATCTTTGAGTTCAGCTCATGAAAAATGGGGGCAAAAACAAAAGTGTTGTGTTTATAATTTTGTTTAGTGTAGAAAGGGAATTCAATTGTTGTTCACTGAAAATCTTCACTGCTTCACCTTCACTGCAGCTCTCTTTTCTTCATTTTATATATTTGAACTGCCATGACACGTTAAGTCACGACATGCATAAAAAAAAGATGTTTTGCAGTTAGTGGTGTGAAACCAATGGCACATTGACGTGTCATTTAATAATCTAAATGTCAATGAGATTACAGAGCTTCAATGGAGGGGAAAATTATTGGAAAATAATGACTGTCTGTCACAAAATGGATGACTACGAGTTCCACTTAAAAATAAAACAAATAAAATCGTTATCAGTTTATTAATTACAAAATAAAAATGTTAATAAATCACCTTTTAAATGACGTGTCATTTTAGAATCTGAATGCTAATGAGATTACAGAGCTTCAACGGAGAGGAAAATTATCGGAAAATTATGACTTTATTACTGCCTGTCACAAAATGGACAGCTAAAGTTCCACTTAAAAATAATAATACAAAGGATTCAGTTACTAATGTAATCATTTCAAATTAAAAATGTTAATAAATTAAATTGAAACAAATTTATCTTTTCAAATTGAGAGATAAATTGACATGTCTGAATGTAATTCACATTTACAAATGTAATTAAATGTAACAAGAAAAAATCAAATAAAGGAAACCCCTTTCCAAAATGACAAATAAAACTACCGTTCAAAGTTTTGGGGTCGGTAAGATGTTTTATTCATGTTTTTTTGTTTTTAAATTCATGTTTAAAATGTTAGTTAATTTTAACAATACAGTATTAATATCATAGCATAACTTAAAACATGGTAAAGTATTTTATAGGCATTTAAATAAAAGCATTTTAGCCTTAACAGTTCAATTTAGCCTTGTAAGTGATGTGTGTGTGTGTGTGTGTGTGTGTGTGTGTAACAGTCAGACCTTTCCCTCTGAGCATGTTCCCATCCCAGTATCCATTGAGTTATTATGTAAATGAGGCAGTAGGGGTCTGACCTATCACAGTGTAATGTGTAATTGGGTTGCAGAGTTAATGGAGTGTGGATGTGAGGCCTTTTCAACAGCAGGTTACATTCTCATTAGAGTGGACCCTACATCGACTGTTAACAGTCAACACCACCCCCGCCGCTCGAAAACACACAAACACACACACATACTTATACTTACACCCACAGTGAACGGCAGTCTAACATATCATCACTGTCGGGTGGAAACCTTGTTTCTCCAAAACCGTTACTTTTCAGGAAATGGAAAAAACACTAATATTTTACATAATTACTATGTTGTCAAACACTATATTGTCAAAGTTGATATTGTGGCTTCATATGGTCAGACATGGGTCATTTTACCAAAATCAAGCTCAAATGGAGTTGTGAATTTTGGACATATATGATTTGTCCATCATTAGAACATCTGCATCTGAGGCAGTAAGTGCATTGCATTACATTTTCATCAACTTACAGGTTATGACTTTTACTGTAGGGTTTTTTGTTTGTTTGTTTGTTTGTTTGTTTTTTGTAATTTGGCTAAAATCTCATGTTATAAAAGATGAAGTTGCACAGGCTATTTAAGACAGTATTGTCTATGACTCGACAACAAATAGACTAATGCCGGGTTCAGACTACACAATATTTTTGTCGGTTATGATAGTCACTGTGTCAGATTATATGATTTTGACTCCTAAAATGTTGTTGTGGTAGGCTGAACATAAGACACCCTTCTCCACTCTCAAAATACAAAAACATTTATCTTGGTCTCATCACTCTAGAGTATAGAATATAAACATATTTAACAAGTTATGAAGTAAAATATCTAGCTTCTGCCAGACTGCCTTCTGTATTCAAATTATGGAGAGAAAAAAAACGCAACTGACATCGCGTCATTTAAGTTTTTTTCCGTTAGTTAAATAGGGAAGATGTACGACATAGCGTAAGCAACTGCAAGAGTTTTACAGAAGGCTGTATTCAGCAGCCCCTGTCTTCAGCTTATTTGTCCATAATGCTCTGCAGTGAGCCTGTTATCTTCATTTACCCGATTTCTCTCTCTTATGCACTGACCTGTGGTCTGTAATCACATTTGCTGCTGATTTTAGCACTGTGCCAATGAGGTAGGCTCATCTCAGACCTGTAACGTCCATCTGTGCTTGTCTTGTCTTTTTCTCGCAGCTAGCGTTTGTTTTGGAAATTCTCTCAGCAGTATAGCAAGGAAGTTTATTTGGTCAGTTGCTGTTGACTGGCAGGAGATTAAATCAAACAGCCGGAGAAGATCTTTCGGTTTTAATCTGGAGAGCTTCTGAGCCTTCTGAACCTTATTGTAAAGTGTTACCGAATTTTCATTTTGGGGTGAACTAACCCTTTAATTAAAGTGCTTCTATTCTTTTTCAAATATTACCTTTCATGTACTGTATAATATAGCTTATGAATGTAAAAGGTCTGCAAAGTTTTAAAGATCAAAGTGCACGACAAATAAAGAATTGATTCTGAAATGCCGAAACCAGTCGTTAATAATTCCTGTCTCACTTCCTGTTTCAAACCTACGTAACAATGTAACAAATTTGCATAATGCCAGCCCTCAGCTGGCCATTGGCTGCCCATGAACAATATCTACTTTGCCCTGCCCTCAAACACTGTAGTTGTAGTTGTAGTTGAGACTGGAAGAGTTTGGTTTTTGTTGTCGGCATGTCGAGAAGAGGCTGTTTTCAGTGCTGCGAAAGCAAATCCACTTTGCAGGCAATTCAAAAGGATGAGGACTCGCTCTAGAATTGATACGAAGAAAAAGAAAAAAAATGACTGTTCGTACAGTGCTCAGCGTAAATGAGTACACCCCCTTTGAAAAGTTACATTTTAAATAATATCTCAATGAACACAAAAACAATTTCCAAAATGTTGACAAGACTAAGTTTAATATAACATCTGTTTAACTTATAACATGAAAATAAGGTTAATAATATAACTTAGATTACACATTTTTCAGTTTTACTCAAATTAGTGTGATGCAAAAATGAGTACACCCCCTAACAAAAACTACTACATCTTTTTTTTTTTTTTTTTGTATGGTCTCCATGATTTTTAATGACAGCACCAAGTCTTCTAGGCATGGAATGAACAAGTTGGCGACATTTTGCAAAATCTATCTTTTTCTTCAAGAATGACCTCTTTTAGAGACTGGATGCTGGATGGAGAGTGATGCTCAACTTGTCTCTTCAAAATTCCCCATAGCTGTTTTATTGGGTTCAGATCAGGAGCCACTGAATCACTTTCACTCTGTTCTTCTTCAGAAATCCAACAGTGGCCTTAGATGTGTGTTTAGGATGATTGTCATGTTGGAAAAATGCACGACGACTAAGGGCATGGAGTGATGGTACCATCTTCTCTTTCAGTATAGAGCAGTACATCTGTGAATTCATGATGCCATCAATGAAACGCAGCTCCCGACACCAGCAGCACTCATGCAGCCCCACATAAGGACACTGTCACCACCATGTTTCACTGTAGGCACCATGCATTCTTCTTTGTATTCCACACCTTTGCGACTCCATACAGTTTTGAAGCCATCAGTTCCAAAAACATTTATCTTGGTCTCATCACTCCAGAGTATAGAGTCCCAGTAGTCTTCATCTTTGTCAGCATGGGCCCTGGCAAACTCTAGGCAGGCTTTTTTGTGCCTGGGCTTTAGGAGAGGCTTCTTTCGTGGACGGCACCGATGCATGCCATTCCTCTGCAGTGTACGCCATATTGTGTCACAGGAAATAGTCACCCCTGTTTGGCTTTCTACTTCTTTAGATAACTGCAGTAAACTTGTATGCCGATTTTCTTCAACCCTTCTCATCAGAAGACGCTCCTGTCGAGGTGTTAACTTCCGTGGACGACCTGGACGTCTCTGTGAGATGGTTTTCTATGAAAAGTACCACTTTTGCTACAGTATTCTGACTGATAAGTAAAGCTTTGCTGATCTTCTTGTAGCCTTCACCTTTCTGGTGTAAAGAAATGCTTTTCTTTCACAGGTCTTGTGACATTTCTTTTCCATGTGATGCCATTGCTGACAGCATGAAAGGGGAAGGGGTTTTAACACCCTTTTATAGTCAACTGTCTGCTGGACACCAGTGTAATTAATAATTAGACTCGCCTGTGGTTGAATTCTTGTTAAATTAGACATGTGTAGTCTAAAATGTAGCTTTGCTCCAGAGACTTTCAGTGGGGTGTACTCATTATTGCATCACCCTAATTTGAGTAAAACTGAAAAATGTGTAATCTAAGTTATAATATTAACATTACATTCATGTTATAAGTTAAATAGATGTTATATAAAACTTAGTCTTGTCAACATTTTGGAAATTGTTTTTGTGTTCATTGAGATATTGTTTAAAATGTTACTTTTCAAAGGGTGTGTACTCATTTACGCTGAGCACTGTACCACTGTGTATCAAGCACCGAGAAAGCCACCAGAGCTGAAAATGCAGATATGGCAAAGGGCGTTTTGTTTCTGGCACACGCTGTAAGCAGTAGGCCAATCACAACAGACTGTGCCATCTGACCAATCAGAGTTGTCTTTAGGAAAGGAGGGGTTTAGAGAGACTGAATCTTCAAACTAAACATGTTCAGACTCTTTGAGAAATGAGGTGATGTGTCATGTATACTATGAGAAAATTAAAGTATTTTTGCATGTAAATTTATTGTAAGACACCTCCAAAACAAAATTAGGAACCTTTAAAATAGCATAATTGGGGCTCTTTAAATTAAAAAAGCTGTAGGTTTGCTCTGTAGAGAATATGTCTCACTGAAATTGAGAGAGGATGTTATGGAATGAACAACTCTTGCGATAAATGAGATGTAGACTATTACTGCTTAAGCAATACTGTGCGAAAGGCCATGCTTTATTGTGAATAGTCACAGCTAAAGGTCAAAGTGAGGCAAGATGCACAGCTGAATGCCTGCATCTCCTTTAGCTGTGACTGTATTCATACAGCAGTCTTTAGTGACTTGCATTTACAAAATGGTTTCTACATGATCTTTTTTTGGGGTTTGGTGTCAGTAGTATTTTTTTAAAGGAAATTAATACATTTATTCAGCATTAAGTTAATCAAAAGTGACAGTAAGACTTTTACATTTTTACAAAAACATATTTCAAATAACTGTCTATTCATCAAGGTGTCATGATTTCCACAAAAAAAAAAAAAAAATTAACCACATAATAAAAAAATTTTCTTGAGCGCCAAATCAGAATACTAGAATGACAGAGCAAATAATAAAGTAGTCAACAGTTATTTTAAATTGTAATAACATTTTACAGTACTGTTTTCTGTATTTTTTAGTAAAGAAATGCAGCCTTGTTGAGCATAAGAGACTCAAATATTTTTTTTAAAAAATTAAAAAAATCTCCTCTCCCATCACTTCCTGTCATTGCTTCAACTGTCCTATAAATAATGAATGCAAAAATGAAGTGAAGTGACATCCCACAGTTTGAAGATATAGTCCCTGACGTAACGACCCCAAAAAATAAATAAATAAATAAAAGATCTATCATTTTTGTTGCCCAGTGAACAGTTGTTTCAAGTCATAGTACTATATCTATATCATGGATTTTAGCATATTCATCATGGCGTATTGAGCAGTCAGAGGCAAAGTGATCTGTTTTATCAGTTATGCTCACCACCCTTCTTTAAATCTACTGTCTCAATATTAAACTTTCTTTGGAGGCCAAACTGAACTTGATTTTACCACTTCAATCGGAGTGCAGCCCAGTCTCTGACTCTCAGTGTAATTCAGATGCGGTCCATTCATCCTCATGAGCCCTGAGAGGACATGAAAGCAAGCCGAGGACTCTAATGAACAAGAGATCGCTAATGAACCAGGAGAGAGAGAGAGGTTTGTGTGACTTCTTTGGCCATCTCAGCAAGCTAGTGAGCCGTAAGAGACGTTAGCTACAGCCTCACATCCCCTTTAATCCCAATCCCTCAATACTGCTGCCCTTCCAGTTCACAATCTGCCCTCCACACAGAGGTTTGGGCCTGTTTGCTGTAACAAGCGAAGGGATTACCTCTTACCGAACATTTGAATTGTGTTAATGTGCTGAGGCGAGTCTTCTCTGTGTATCCCAAATCCCAAAGCGCCTTATTGGTCGAAACTTTCAACAGAAAAAAGACTAATACTGATGACAAAGGCTGAGTTGTTTAACGTATATCCAGCCCATTCAGCTCTACGAAGATTATGCTATAGGAATCAGTCTGCAATTATACAACTCATGTGTCAACCAGAGAGCTGGTCAAAAGTTTTAATGTTGTTGAAAAAGTGTCTAATGCTCACCAAGTCTGCATTTATTTGATGAAAAATACAGTAAAAACAATAATATTGTAAAATAATATTATAATTTTAAAATAACTTTTCTATTTTAGTGTATTTTAAAACATAATTTTCCACATTCATTACTCTAGTCTTCAGTGTCACATGATCCTTCAGAAATCATTCTAATATGATTTCTTATTTTTATCACTGTTGAAGACCGTGATACACTAACATTCAAAATTCCGGTGTAAGTAAGATTAATATATATATATATACATATACAGCTATGGAAAAAATTAAATCTTAATTTTTTCCATAGCTGTATATATATATATATATATATATAAAATACTTTTATTCACCATGGACACAATAAATTAATCAAAAATGACATTAAAGACATTTATAATGTTACAAATTATTTCTTTTTTTTTTAAATGCTTTTTTACTTCATAAAAGAATCCTGAAAAAAGTGGTTTCCACAAAAATATTAAACTGCAAAAACTGTTTTCAACATTGATAATAATAGGAACCATTGTTGATAATTGAGCACCAATAATAATTGATAATAATTGAGCACAAAATAAGCATATTAGAATGATTTCTGAAGTATGTGACAGTAACGGCTATTGAAATCAGCTTTGACATCACATAAATAAATTAAATTTTAAAATATACGGAAATAAAAAAAAAACTGTTATTTTAAATTGAAATAATATTTAACAAAATTTGTGTATTTACTGTATTTTTGTGTCTTGGTGAGCATAAGAGACTTCTTTTCAAAACATTAAAGTACATGTAGTATAACTGTAAAACCAAGAGATTATTTAAAGTTGCAATGTGTAAAATTAGGGATGGACATGCAACATAATATACATAACTATGTTTTCAGCGGTACATAAAGACCTTACATAATGAACCATTATGTTTTTATTACCTTAGAATGAACCATTTCTATCTCTACACTGCGGGTCCCCTTACATGTTAAGTCGCCATTATGTGCTGGCATGTTTCTACAGCTGCCCTAAATGGACAAACTGCTCTAAAGAGTGCATTTACTCACTATGTTGTTGTACTTATAAATAGTTTGTGTTTTTAGAGGCAGCTTGCATCGTCACTATACTCTCCTGTCTCAGACGACAACATCTTTGTCTTGTGTCGGCCAGTAATCCACCGTAGCTTCTCTATTTTGCTTTGAAAGGGAGAGGTGAGCACTGTTGTTTGCAGTTCGCAACCTCACCGCTAGATGTCGCTAAAATTTACACACTGCACCTTTAAAAGGATGTATGAAAAGCCTGTGATTTATTTGACATTCTTTATTCTTTACTTAACTTACTTAAATATATCAAGGCAGCCATGAACCATTTAAAGTCATCGTATAGTCTCATTGTGGAGAAGCTTTAATGAATTACTCCAACACTGCTTCCCTCGCTTTTTTACTGCCGTGGCTTTCTGTTGAATGTGACCTGTCAGTATAGATTGGGAAAAAGAAACCATTAATGTTCTTTAGAGCTGAGATGTACTCGCAGCCACACTTTCTGAGCAAGAAAAGTGCACTTAAAGCTTTTGGCTGTTCTTGTCAATCTAAGGAGCAGAAATAAAAGGATTCTGTTTTTAAGGTAGTAATAGATGGAAGTGTAAGACAGTGTTCTGAATATTTCTTCTTTAATATAGTGGATCACAACAGGAGAATCTGTAAACCATTACCTCAAATTTTAAATATGAAGATGTAGATATTTTTTATTTTATCTATAAAATGGGATTAGCAGGTCAAACAGTCTAGTTTTTCTAGTTTCTAGTGAGAAACTGTTCAGAGGGGCACCTGCCATGGTAACACATGCAAATTTTGATGCAAATTGTAAATTTTGAATGCAATGAAATAATATTGTCTGTTTACAAATTCAGAAATGGTGGGTCAAGGTTTTGCTGGTTAGCATGGCTAAGGATTCGTTTCGTATTTTGTTTCATTATGACGTAATAGTGCGACGAAAGACCACCTCTGCAGAATCAGATCAACACCTACTTCTACATCATTGTATCTTTGACCCCGCCCACTGGTGCGTTAGTGAGATGAGGAGAGAAGAGGGATACAGAATCACTGGACCAAAAATAACATTACCTTCCAAATGATCATAATGCTAGGAAAATGGTTACTTATTTATATATAACTATGCGAATGTCTTTTATTTGTTAGTTCAGTATTTCACTAAGGATTCTTTGGTAAATCAGTTGCAATTTCAGCACAGGCTTTGCAAATAGACTTTTACTGCAAGATATGGACAGTAATGCCATAACATGCAAATAGCAGTGTTACTTCTAATGCCTAATCTGTGATCTGTGATTCATGTACAGTCAGACGTTCTTTGTCTCAAAATCATTTATGCATCAGTAAATCAAGCCAGTGACTAAACGGTCAACTTCACATTGTTTCTTTTAGTAGCTTGAAAATAATCTGTTTGTTAAATTGATGATACAGAATAGCGATCAAAGAACCCTCCCTTTATAATCGCTGGAGCTGTCAATCAAACAGCGTGAGTTTATCGGTGACCGTGCTCTGGACTCTCGCCAAAACTTCCATTGTAATCAATGACACTATCTACACTGCACAATTAATCTTTTATTTACATCGCGTTTGCACTGTTAGTTATGATTAAATCATTCCTGAGAGTGCAGAAATCGAGTTGCAATAATAAGATCACTGCATTCATGCGCTCAACATATATACATATATTTTTTTTTTCAAACTATGGAAGTTAAAGGTGCTAAAGAGGATGTTTTGTTTTATACATTTTTGCAATATTACTTGAAACTGTCTTTACTAACTGATAAAAGACTATTTATTAGGTGCACTGAAAGGAATATTATTAATATACATCATCTGTGCACGAGGTAGGGCCTTAAAAACATCAGCCAATCGTTTACGCGATCATCGCATAAACGATTGGTCCTCTGGCTTGTCAATCACTGCCATTACGTTTTCCTTGTGAGAGACGTGCACGGATTGGCCCTCTGGCTTTTCAATCACTGCAATGACGTTCCTTGTGAGAGGCGCGCGGCTGCTCGCTACAGTAACTTTCCACAGGCGCCGCATGCAATGTTTTTGTCAGGAGACAGGAGTAACAACTGCAGATTATGAGTTACCTGCAGTGAGTCCGACATAATGAATCACTTAACGATTGTAAGCCCGATTATGAATGTAAATTGATACTTATGACTGATCGCGCTCAAACGCGTCCAGTCAGAGCCAGTTGCGTTCAGTCTGCGATTACAGTCGGTGTTCAAATTCCATGTGAAAGTATATAAATCTGCTTCAGGAGCAGGAAACAATCGCTGTATGTTGAGCACAGTCAGAATGTTTTAGCTAGTCGATAAATGTGTGCCCGGCTTCATAACACAGCGAATGCCGGTGGTAAACACTCGTGCACGAGTTTTGGGAGGCGTTCCCTTGAAAAGAGCTGTGAAGGAGGGGGGTTGTTCTTATGCATGCGCTTATTTTAAAAACTCAGTCGACGAAAAGATCCTCTGTACCACCTTTAATGGGGTCCATCAACTGTTCAGTTACCCATATTCTTCAAAATATCTTCTTTTGTGTTCAGCAGAAAAAAGATATTCATACAGGTTTGGAACAATTTGAGGGTAAGTGATGACAGAATTTTCATTTTTGGGTCAACTATCCCTTTAATCTTGAAAGCTGTACACACATAGTAAAAGTTTTCAAGAGAGTTCCACATGTAATACTTATTTCATATGCAAAGATGTTGGCCAATCATAGCAGTGGGCGTTTACATTGAAGTCTCACAACAGACACGCCCCTTCCAATAGAGCTTTCAAATCAGATGACTAAAATCAGGGTATAAAATGGCCTTTTATTTATAATTTAAAATGTTTCCCTCCTGTGACTAACCAACTAATTACAATCTGGCTAAGCTTTTTCTCATCGACTAACGTTTAGTTGACTATTAGGGGGTCGACCTAGTTTATTATTCATCTCAATTTAGTTCAATGTTGATTCTATTTAGCTCAGTAACAGTGTAGATGTTGCAAAGTTTATTAGCTATGACGCAAACTCAGTTTAACAATAAAGAAGCTTTACAAAAGATAATGGTGTCATTATTCAGCTCAGTTCAGTATTGATCCAATTTAGTTCAATAACAGTGCAAAGTTCATCAAATTATGAAACAAGCCTAATTCTGCTGTGAGAAGCTCTACAGAAGGCAATAGTGTTATTAAGATCAAGTCCGTTCAGTGTTGATTCAGTTCATTATCCAGCTCAATTTAGTCCAAGTTTTGTTGTTATCCAATAGTGTCAGTGCAGTCAAATTGATAATATTATTGAATTTTAAGTGTCTATTATAACGTATATCTGACTGAAATGGCTTCTCGAACAGGAAAAAAAAAAGTAGGGCGAGACGTTTGTTCATTGGGAATTGGTTGGATCGTTGTTGGTTAATTGCTGTCGTTTTCTAATTTGCTAATTATGAACACATAATAAAAGCTCACAGAAGTGATACAAAGAGCAGACACAATAAAATTCCCACACTATTCTTATTTTATTAGCAAAATATCCTTCCATGTCGCACTCAATCGCCATTCCATGTATGATACCACAACTGACCTCGTTTTTTTTGATGCAGGACAGCAGTAGATTATCTGTCATCTTTGCAGGAATGTAATATGAAGATTGTACAAGGTAATATTTATATTGCCCAACACTGTGCAAGAGAATAGCACATAGCTGGCACATGCTGGTATAACCATATATATATATAGGTACAATATACGTCACATGACTAAACATGTGTCATCGTTTTTGAATACCTTTATTGTCACAGTCCACAATACAATGAGAAAACAGCATTTTCAAATGTATCCCCTTTGGGCCAAAAGGACTAAACTTAGAGAAATTTTTTTTTTCAAATGTATCCAGACTAATGCCTGTGACATGTAGATGAACTGGTTTTTTTAGACCAAAGTTATTTTCAGCACACTCACAATATTAAACGCTTCCTCATTGTCTCTCCTGCAGTTTGTATGTGTGTGTGCTATATTTATGTATGGACTGAAGCTTCCTGATGAATGCACGACCCCTCCACTCCACCTCTCCCGAGGCTCTGTGCGGAAATAAAGTGGAAAAAGTAATGATTCCAGGCCTTGAAAATTCTTGCAGAGCCTGTGGAGGGGCTCAGAGATTCCCCTGAGACAGACATACCCTTCTCTATCTGTCTGTCAGCCAGTAGAGTTGGCCAGACCCCTCTTTCTCTCTCTTTATCTCACTTTCTCTCTCTTTTCCCTCCCAAGCCTCACTCAGACCTCTAATTAAAACCCCCATCGATTTTTCCCCTCCTTCTTCTGCCTTCTTTCTGCTCTTCTTTGTCTGTTTATCATGTTTTTAATCGGCCCCTGGACCTGAGCTCGCTGCAGGATTAGACAGTGTCTTTGACCCCAGAGTCGAAAGACCTAGACAACACCGTCCCGACACCTCCGGCCTTAGCCAGCTCCCCCTGTTGGCCTCACCCAGCCTCGGGTGTCCACCCTGGGGGAGAGATGAGAAGGGCAGAGCCTCGGCTCTCTCTATCTGGCAGCACCTATGCCCTCTTTGGTTAGATTCACTCTCCACTCCTGAAAATAGTAGACGGCTACACAAAAGTGGAATTGATGATCTGCACTTTTTCATATTGCCGGTTTTATAACAGACAATGTTTGCCTCACTGGAAGTGCTTTATAGTCTTGTATTAAAGCATTAAGCAACAAAAAGGCTTGTGTTACAGTGATTTTATCAAGGTTATAGGGAGTTATTTGGCACAACATGGAACGAAATGCCAAAATTAATAAAGTTACTGAAGTAAAGTTGTACTGGACAGTCTTGAGTGGCTTGTTTTGTTTACAAAATGGTGGTAACAGCAATATAAGAAACTAATGATACATAAATAAAACTAAAATAAATAGTTGTTATTATTATTATTATTGAGTTCATTAAGTAAAATATTATAAAGTTTATATAAGTAAATAATTTAACTTTAAATAATTTAAGTTAATAATAATTCATTTTTGATGAAAATACCACCGCAATGCTAGGGTGTTCTGGGTGGTTGCCTACTTTCAAAAAAGAATGTTATGCCAAATTTCCACTGTAAATGTGGCACAGAAGCTGCTTCAGAAACTGGTATTTACTGTAGATGTCTTTACACAGACTGTTTAATGCTGCTCAGATGTGACACAAATGTATTTACACAGCAATTGTAGTAGTACTTTTATACTAGGGGCTAAGGTGGGTCAGAACAGGCATAATTTAGTCTGGCTTTATGTAGCATTATGTTGTTACACAGAATTTTGAGCAGGCACAGATCAGCCTTAAATCGCCTGTGTAAATATGCATTTTGATAAGTAACTCTAAAAAAAGTAATCCACTACATTTAACCATTACTTATTACTTTAAAACACATTTTTAAATTAACATTAGTGATATTCGTATTTTAGTAATATAATAATATTTAATATTTTTTATAATATATTGATTTTATTAATATTATTAATAATAATAATATAAAATTATGTTATTCATTGCTTTACTGAAAATGTGATCAGATTACAAATTACTTACATGTTACTTTCTAAAACCTTCAGTGTTTGTGTTTATTTAAACGTTCTTTAATGAGGAATTTACATTTCACAGAAAACTTTTTTTTTTTTTTTTCACTCAACATTTAAAACATAANAATAATGTCTATATTTCCTTTTTGTCCTTATTCTCATGTAAACCACACAGTTAACTTTGCATACCTCTGTCGCACTAGAGATACATGGTCGTAATTAATGTTATGGAATTTGAAATAATATTATTTTTAAAATGTGTGTAACCCAATTAATAATTAGCAATTGTACTGTAATCAAAAGTCAGCTGTCTGTTACATTTTAGACTACTTTATTTGCTAAAAATATAATTAAATAACAGTCACTAATTACTGAACTTTGTATTCCATTACACCCTTCACTGCCCCCAAAGTCTATGTGCCATTCTGGTCAATATATGAATCCTTCAATTTGACAATGTGTCATCCAGCCAGCCTGATCATTTAAAACAGTGGCTCAAACTTTTTCACTCCAAGGTCCCCTTTGTCCTAGATAATATTTAAATATCTAAGCTGATATGTACCTCTGGCACTTCTGTTGTATTAAAACAAATAAACTCAAAATTATGATGTAATTTTATTGCTGTGCATCTTTATTTTTAGTGTTTTAATCATTTATGATTGTTAAAAATTATGTAAGATTATGTTAAAGGGTTAGTTCACCCAAAAATGAAAATTCTGTCATTAATTACTCACCCTCATGTCGTTCCACACCCGTAAGTTCTTTGTTCATCTTCGGAACACAAATTAAGAAATATTTGTTAAAATCTGATGGCTCAGTGAGGCCTCTATAGCCAACAATAACACTCCCTTTTTCAATGCCCAGAAAGCTACTAAAAACATATTTAAAACGGTTCATGTGACTACAGTGGTTTAACCTTAAAGGTGCCATCGAATGGAAAATTTAATTTTCCTTGGCATGGTTGAATAACAAGAGTTCAGTACATGGAAATGACATACAGTGAGTCTCAAACACCATTGTTTCCTACTTCTTATATAAATCTAATTTGTTTTAAAGACCTCAGAAGAACAGGCGAATCTCAACATAACACCGACTGTTACGTAACAGTCGGGATCATTAATATGTACGCCCCTAATATTTGCATATACCAGCTCATGTTCAAGGCATTACACAAGGGCAGCCAGTATTAACGTCTGGATGTGCACAGCTGAATCATCAGACTAGGTAAGCAAGCAAAGACAATAGCGAAAAATGGCAGATGAAGCAATAATAACTGACATGATCCATGATAACATGATATTTTTAGTTATATTTGTAAATTGTCTTTCTAAATGTTTCGTTAGCATGTTGCTAATGTACTGTTAAATGTGGTTAAAGGGGAGCGTGAGGAATTAAAAGGGGCAGCAGCCTGAATCGGCGCATTTATAATTATGCCCCAAAATAGGCAGTTAAAAAAATGAATAAAAAAAAATCTATGGGGTATTTTGAGCTGAAACTTAACAGACACATTCAGAGGACACCTTAGACTTATATTACATCTTGTAAAAAAACGTTCGATGGCACCTTTAATATAATAAAGTGACGAGAATACTTTTTGTGTGCCAAAAATAACAAAATAGCGACTTTATTCAACAATATCTAGTGATGGGCGATTTCAAAACGATGCTTCATGAAGCTTCGAAGCTTTACAAATCATTTGTTTCGAATCAGTGTTTCGGAGAGCCAAAGTCACGTGATTTCAGTAAACGAGGCTTCATTACGTCATAAGTGTTTTGAAACTTCAATAGTTCACGTGACTTTGGCAGTTTGATACGCAATCCAAACCACTGATTCAAAACAAAAGATTCGAAAAGCTTCAGTCAGCGTAACGCATTACAAGTAGCTTGAGTTACGTAATCCATTTACTTTTAACTAGTAAAGTAACACATTACTTTTTCAATTTACAACAAAATATCTAAGTTACTTTTTCAAATAAGTAACGCCAGTCACTTTGTTTTCACATTTATTGACTGACAGCTCTCCTGTCCCCATGTTGAAATTAAATTACACAAATATACTTTATGTATTTAATCTCACTTTATTAACCAATGTCTTTGCTGCTGACCTTCAATGATCCAATTTATCCATAATAATAACAAAAATTAGATTAGATTTATAAATAACAGTGTTGATCTTCCTTCTCCTGCATCCTATTTTTCTTTAATCCAGAATGGCAGCACAGCTGAAAGGTTTGTTTGAGCTGTGCCCTCTACTGTACAGGCGTAAATATGCATTTTTCAGCTTGATGCTTATTGATTTCACTTTTGGCTTCTTAACTTTTCCAAAAATAAACCTTTTTTTGTTGTTATTAAAAAACAAATAAGCAAAAAAAGTGGTTCATCCAAACTGGTTTTAACTGTCAAAATTTCAAACTTTCAAATATTTATTCAGATATTTTTTACATTTTAATATGAGGCTATTTTCTTTTTCTTCTTCTTCTTCTTTTTCAGGAGCACCAGAATAACACAGTTGGCAACACGATGCAGAACGCCATGGCTCTCCTCGGCAATTTGATTGGACAGAAGGGCACGGACCTCCGACCGTTCTACCAGCAAGGTGCAGTGCATCTGAACGTCACTTGCTTTGATATATCGGCCCTGCGGTTTCTAGTCTGTCTCTGAACCAGAAAACATAAACCCACACAGTCTTTTCACCCAGACACTGCCACGCACATGAAAAGGCCCTGCATTCAGAGAGCTGCCCTTGTTTTGTTTTGGAGTGTTTTCATTCCATTACCAGACCCTTATTGCTCTCATCTCGCTGTCTGACTCTCGTGTGTGACTCTGATGGAGGGGGAGGGCATTCAGCTGCCTTTTTTAAGGGCTTCCACCAGATACTGCTGCTTTTATCAGCGTGGACTCTTGTGCGGTGGCCCTGCAGCCCACATCTACTTATTGTCCCACCCCTCTAGCCCTCATATCACCCACCGCCCAGGCTTAGGCATCTAAAAAAGACGCCTCTCTCCTTCTGTTTTCATCTGGTGCTATCTGCCCAGCTACTGGGCAGCCTCTCACTCATTCTCTCATCTGCACAAGTTGTTGTCTGTTGTCTCTGTACATAACCATGCAAGGCTTTTTTTCTTTTCTTTTTTCTTCTCCCCCCAGCCTGCCGTATGAATGCCCAGTCTCATCCTGACACTTTCAGCTCCCTGTGCTGAATTATTGAGTAATGGATTCCTATAGCCTTACTTATGTTGACAGTTTTGGACTCGCATGCCTGTCTTCGCCACACGCTAGGGCTAGATGGACGCTGAAGTGTGCGGGGGTGTATGTTTGTGTGTGTCGTGTTTGTTTTTTTATAAAAGGAGATGAGTCAGTTTCACACACACTCTCCACATTCAACAATGTGTGAAGAGGGGGCACCTTGGGGGAAAAAAGTGTGTCGGTTCACACTTATGTGCTCATGTGGTTCTAGAGAAGGTGAGATTCACGTTGACTACATTAAGTAGCACGTTCTTAGCTCTCACCTCAGAAAGAGAGCGGTAGCTGGGACGGGTGACCTTGAGTTTACCGAGCAAAACATATTCCTGGTTCTACATCCTTATTGTTCCTTCAACAAAATTATTTTTAACCAATCAGATTTTACAGTTAGAATTATGACTATAACATTTGGTCCAAAAATCATATTGTGAATATTTAGAAAATTTGGATTGCAAAATGATAAACATTTAACATCTCATAGCTGCTACTTAGAAACTTTTTGCCACAAGTGCAGATCTTGGTGGCCATTTGCATGGTTTTAAAGGTCCTGATATACTCATGACAAAGTTATTTTTCGTTCTTTGCTTAAGAGTAAAAATAAGTTTGAAATACCTGAACAGTAGTATACTGTTAGCAGACATCCTGACATCGAAAAAAAAAAAAGTCTTTCTGAACAGACATTAGCAACATTTATTCAAATTAAATGTTAATCGCACCAAATTTTCTCACACCTAGGGGCTAAGTAATTTAGTTTGTACAAAATTCGGTTGCACAATTTGTTCTTAAGTGAAGACTAAACTAATAGGTAGTAAGCACTCCAATAATTTGTAGTTATAAAATGTGGCATTTACCTTTTTGATCTAATGAATAGACTTCAAAATTGTAAACAGAAGTAATTAAGCCATCTATTTTGTTTTGTTCAGATATTTTTTTTTTTCCCTCACATAACTTTCAACAGAAATAAATTAAAGGTGCAGTATTTAATAATTTTGTCCGCTAGAGGCCTATTCAAAACAAAGGCGTAGCTTAATGACGAGTTTGAGAGTGGAATCATGTGGTCTTCACCTCAACGGACAGTGCAAAAGAATAGGGATAGGACTCGGGAAGAAATCATGTTCATGGATGCGATTATTAACGTTATTGTAGTATGAAGCAGAGCAGGACCGAGTGTTGTGGGAGCTAAACGAGGCCGCTGGAGCGATTGCGAAACACACGCCTCACGAGCAGCGGAACTTTTATTATGACACAGTCGCCGGCGCCGCTTCCGCTATTCCGGTTATGAGTATGCATCAACGTCACTTTCTAGTGATGGCGAAATGAAGCTTTGCGAAGCACCGAGGCTTTCCCCTCAAGTGTATCATAAAAAGGTTTATTACTCGAAGCTTTTCAACACAGTGCACACTAGCGACATCGTGTGGTCAAAAGGTGGAAAAAAATGCATTTGCGTCTCAGACGACCCAGCTATTTTTGGACCGTTTCATGTGTTATGAAAAGCGTATAAATTAAAACAAAGTCAATTTATTATTATACATAAAGTCTTTTTTACGTGTCATTTTACTTACACAGTTTTAATAAATGATTCTGAATAATTTTTGGGGGGAATAATCAAAATAAATGATTGTCAAAATAAAGGATTGTCATAGAATGAAGGATGAACTGGGAATAAATACAAACTGAACATGCACAAAACTACACATGTAAATATTTATTCGTATTATGACATTCTTTTGCTAAAAAGCAAATGACACTTCACATCTGCACAAGGGTTCACGTTATATGAATCAGAATATGAAGCAGTCACGTGGTTGTGTGCGAAAACGAAGCTTCGGATGTCACCGATCACGTGGTTATGTCAAAACGAATCAAGCTCCGATACAGTGCTTCACAGTGAGATGTTTCGTTTTTTTTTTATACAAGCTTCGAAGCCTCTGTGTCAAACGTCACATCACTATCACTTTCCCGCCGAAAACGTGCTCCCTCAGCTGGACTGAGTGGCAAAAGAACCTGCTGCGTGACTGGATTTAATTGGGAAAACAGCGAAAACGCGAGTAAAACAAACAAATTACACTAAAGGTTGGAATTGAAAGTGTTTCTTACAACTTGTCAAATAAACCTAATCCATGGATATTGACATGCAGCCAGGAGTCGTGTTTCCTGACATTTATATGTGCCTGATTTCGACGCTGGGGAAATACATAAAGCAAATCTGCCTGTGAATATTTTATATAACTACAATATAGGTAGGTTTAAATCCGCGTAATCACTTATATCAATGTTATATCGTCATATTGTCCAGCCCAAAACATAAATAGTGTTATAGTGTAGTTTTTGTCAGTGTTGTTTATTTAAAAACACCCAATTATGCAGAATATAAGATGGAAAATATTTAATTGATGAGTTGTCAACATAATATATAACAATACAATATATACGGTATGATTTTACCTCAAAATCCAACAATTTGACACAAAATGATAACTGCAAATCCATGTTTCTCTGCTGGAGTCCAGCTGTTTCTGTGAATTGCAGTGATCAATTTGCTTCTTTTTTTTCCGTTGCTTTCTGCAGTTTTTAAATATATACCTCAGGTTTTGTGTCAAAGCTATTTGTACAGTCAATCACAAAGCTCTTTCCCATTTTGGATGTGTTTTGTGTGTTTTTCGCGACATTCACGCTGAAAACCAATGCTGCCGCTCAGTCTTTTTCCACTTAAGCAGGCGTGACCGCAGTCCTAACGGTCGACGGTGACGTCACGTGCATACCCTCTGTACAGCTCTGTTTATCATATTAGATACATTTGAGTGTGTTGAAAATTATATTATAATGTTACTCTGTGCGTTCGCTCAGCGGCTGCTGTGAGACACGTGTTGCACACTGCAGTAAGACAGATCGATTTTAGAATATCATATTAATTGCTGGATGGCTTGTGTTGATAAACTTTTTAAAACGTATTGTATGATGGAGAAAATGCTGTATTAGGCTACTGCTAAAAATAAAGCTGCATCTGATTATGCTATGTTAGCTACTGGACAAAATTGTGTTTTGCATGGTAAAGCATGGTACTCGCAAAAAATCAAGAAAATTAGATTTAAACAATAAGACTAAACGTGTTGAGCTTTATAACAATGATTAGTTTTCTGTCTATAAATATATCAAAACAGTTGTTCCCTTGTCTATTAAAACGTGTAATATATTGAAGCGTCTTTGGTGTTTCCATTGTTCCTACAAAATATAACCGAAAATATAACCGGTTTGGGATATTGTAAGTACTCATGTGAACAAAATATATAACACTGGACTAGTGGTTTTTGGATATTTTACTGCAAAAATTGTCATGGTCATTGTCGTTTTTTGATGGCCGATGCCGATATCTTAGAGAGCAGGGTGGCTGATATAAAGCCGATATATATGCCCATGTACACTTTATATTTATTTGAATTCATATTTAATAAATTAGAAATATTTTGATAATATTTAATTAAAAAATACAACCAACTTACTTTAAATGGCAACTTTTTGATTGTAATCATATGAAATATTTTTTTTCTCAAATAAAGAAGTTGTTTGAAAAAATATGGATAAAAAGGAAGTATCAAATTTACCAAGTATAATCTGGTAAATTTGTGCACGCTAGGAATTTATTTAAATTTTTTTCTAATAAGGACAAGGTAATACTAGTTTTACATACAGCACACAGTGAAAATGACATGAATATGACAGTGGACAACGGAATGTAGCGCAGCATAATTTGAAATCAAGGGTTTAAAATTTGTTGATTGTGCGTCTCCAGTGACAGTTAAACCCTCCTATCCACATTCAACCGCACAGACTGACCGTCACGGGGCCATTCACATATCGCGTCTTTTGCGTGCTCAAATTCGTTATTTCAAATGTAGCCGCGCGGCAGGCACGCTCATAATGGAAGCGACGCGGTCACGACGCGCGTGCGGTCAGAGGTGTAAAGTATTTGAGTAAATGTAATTAGTTACTGTACTTAAGTGTCTTTTTGGCTAATTTGTAGTTGTACTGAGTATCAAAGATATTTGCAACTTTTACTCTCTACTTGACTACATTTTTGTAGTAAATGTACTTTTTACTCCACTACATTTGTGATGAGTAATGCATTTACACTCTACATGTTTCATGGCATCTAACTTTTTGGATGGATATTGGTTTACTTAAGACCTTTTTGTGCACTTGAGCTTAAATGAGACTTGAGAGTTTGTAGACGTTTAAAAGGTTGATTTATTGCAATAGCGAGGTGTTCAGTTTTATTTTGATTTTAGAAAATAAACTTGATTTCTCATGTTACAAATCAATTGTTTCTTATTTTCAGCATGAGTAAAATACTTAAGTACTGTTAAAATCAGATATTTTAAGACTTTTACTCAAGTCGTATTGGAATTGGTTACTTGTAACTTGTAGTAGAGTCATTTTCAATGTAAGGTATCTGTACTTTTACTATGGTTTTCAGGTACTCTTTACACCTCTGCATGTGGTGCGTTTTCCAGGCGCATCGAGATGAAAAATTCGTAACTTTTCAGAATGCCACAAGTGCACCGCAGGTCATGTGACAAGAACCAACCGATCAGCTTTGGCCTTTCCGTAACAAAACATCGAAAGCTCAGCCGAACGATGGTTTTTATATGTCATCTCCATAAATATATTTAGTAGTAAAGCTAATGCAAGGGCTATAAATCAATTTATCCTTTGCTGAAACTCCCTCGTCCTCGTGGAGAGCGCGGTTCATGGTTGCATAGCAACGACAGACGCCACGGGAGCGCGAACGCTTTGGAAAGAAGGAGAAAGCAGTGCGGCCATGCTTCCACGTGCATACAGGCTGTATGCACGTGCAAAGTCTGCAAGGTTTGTGAAATTAAATGTTTATTAGATATTCAAAGATTTGTTTAAATGATATAAATTCGTATTTGCTGAATGCTAAGGGTAAATGAGAAAGTATTGTAGTGTTTGCCTTTCTGTTACTAATAATGTAAAAGAAAATGCTATAATACTTTTTCGTTAACAGTTCTTTGTTTAACAGTTCTATCTTGTAATGTATTAGACAAAACTGTTAAACAGAGACCATAACTAATGAAGACGGAGAATGGAAGCACTGTGTACTTGTCAAAAAGAAAAAATTAAAAGTCCTGCTTCCAACACATTGGCCAAACAGAAAAACTTATCGGCCAATACCAATATTTTAAAAATGCCAACTATCGGCTGATACATCGGCCTTGGCGATCTATCGGTCGACCATTAATTAAAATTCTGTTGAAGTACATTATATAATGATGCAATAAAATAGTCTATTTAAATATGTAAATAATATATTTTCAGGAATAATATCTAAAGAAGTTTGACAATGTCAGTTTAAATGATTCGGGGAAAGGAGGCAGGGTCCGAAAGCAGCTGTGCAAACTCCAAAATCTTTATTCACAACTTAATTCACAAAATAAACTCAGCATGAGGGCTCTTTCCAACATCCACTCAAAACACGTGCTCATCAGCAGTTTCAACTCGTTCACACAGCTCGTTCTCTCTCTCCACAGCCAGACATCACAGGCTTTTTATCCTGTCTCTCGACTCACTGCAAAATGATAACACCTGTTAGATCTCGTTAACCAGAGGCGTTTCCCTTACCACTCATGTCTCCCGAGCTCACTTTCCATCTGCGGCGAACGCTAAACCACGCCCCCTTTGCCACAGGAAGCAAAATATATTTATGCTGCGTTCCTTGCAGGTTTTTGAGCCCGTTAGTCACGACTTCAAATCACGACTCACGACTTTGTAGCGTTCCAGGAAAGTCACGCCAAACTGCGTAAAAGTGTAAACAAACCAATGGCGGACCTTAGGGGGCTTATGCTCATTAACAAATATTATATCGCCAAAGGTGCTTACTCCTTGCTTATTTGAGGGAAACAGAGGAGGAAAAATGCGTATAAGGCAAGAGAAGCTGTTATACCTTTTATTTTACCGTGCACTTGCATAAACACCGCATCCGTAGGGGCTGCCATTGTTGTTTCACGGGCTATGTGACGTCAGAACCCGTAACTGGGAGTACATCTATCTAGTACGAGTCCACGGGTGGGAAGTCACGGCTTTGACTGCTGTTCCAGTGCACTTTCACGGGTAGAAGGTTGGAAAAACACGGGTTACGGGTTGCCTGGAACGCGGCATTATACAGCAAACACGAACATTTGACATTTATATATTTTAAATGATAGTTTTTGTGTTGAAACTTGTCATGTACAAGCTGATCATTCAGATCGGTTTAAGTCATTAATAATTTAAGCTATTTGCATAACGTTCTCTCTCGAAAAATTTAAATGAACACGTTTAAAGAAATGAAGTCTTGCATGCAAAACGTTACACCTTGATAAGTTTTAGTTATGGGGAAGGTGCATATTCTGGAGATTTTACATTTGGATATTCCAAAATACTTGTATGTTTGCACTAAAAATGTGTTTTTTACAGGTTAGTTCCTGTCTGTCAGCTGTTGTGAGGCTGACCGTAAGCACTCACATACGCACACACATCCCAAGCCTTCCAGATAAGTACAGGCCTGTAATGGCTTTTTTTCTGGTAGATCTGTGCACAGCATGCTTCCCCATATCACAACAACCCCTCATGGACCTCTTCTTCTGTCTAAGCGGGCCAGTCTGCTGCAGGCTGGGATCAGACGCAACAAACCCTGCCCTCCACACCTGTTTTTTACAACACAGGGTCATCTACAAGCCATCACATGCAGCCACCATCGTTATCAGCACTCCTCCTCTCGGAAAGCTCTGACCCAGCACTAAATATAACCCCTACAATTAGCGCTATCTTGCTAATGCCAGCCACCTCGGCCCTGCTACGCTCTAGAAGGGGGAACACTGTAATTGGTTCTTTTAGGTGCGAGCAAGAGAGCATGGGCACGGGACGCAGATACAAGAAGTGAAGGAGGGAGTAAGAGAGAGATGAAGAAAGAGCGAGAAAATGTGAGGAAAATAAAGAGAGCTGCGGCGGGGTTGAGGGTTGATTGAGATGAGCAAAAAGTGAGAAAGGCGAGATGAGTTTTATAATTGGTGAGATTTGTCGGGGTGAAAGATAACAGACGGAGAAGGAATAAGCAAGTGGAAGAAGAATACCAGACAGAGAAATTGTGGAAGACACAACAGAGTTCAATGTTCAGGAAACTACTTTGAAACTGTAGCTTGCCAAGTTACTCATAATTTAAAGTAGATAAACTAGTCAAGCTAACCTTATGAAAATACACTAATAAAAAGTAGCATGAAAGACTGAAGCTATTTAAAGGGATAATCAATTTCTATTTTCTGCTAATAAGATATTTTGAAGAATGTTGATAATCAAATCGTTTCAGTTCCCATTGACTTCTGTTGTATTTGTTGTGTATACAATGAGAGAAATGGAAACCGAAAATTACATTGGCAACATTCTTCAAAATAACTTATTTTGTGTTTTGCAGAAGAAAGAAAGTCAGACAGGTTTGGAACGACGAGTAAACAATGATAGTATATATATACAATACATATATATATATATATATATAAAGACGACCTCTAAGTGTCGTCTGAAATTTTCTTCTAAAATTAGCATTTTTATCAAGCTTGTATGCTTAGGTTCAGTAATTTCACTTTAATGGCAATTAATAGGTCATTTTCATTGCCATTAAAGTGACATAACTGAACATAAACATACAAGCTTGATAAAAATGCTCATTTTAGAAGAAAATTCAGATGGCACTTAGAGGCTTTTTTTTGGAAGTCTTCANACATCTTCATACATTTTATATATATATATACATTTTATATATATATATATACTGTATATATACACACACAAAGCAAAAACAAACACTCACTTGCGATCCATGAGATTGTCTCTCAACTAAACTCTCAAAATAAATGTTCTTTATTGGCATCTATGGTTCTATGAAAAACCCTTACCATCCATGGAACTTTTACATTCCATTAATATTAAGAGTGTAGAAAAGTTCTTTAGATGTTTAAAATGTTCTTCACACGCACACAAAAAAATAAATAAATGGTTGTTTTAAGAACTGTTCATTGAAAGGTTCTTTGAGGAACCAATGTTCTATGACATCGCTATGAAAACCCCTTTTTAGAATATTTATTTTTGAGAGTATACTGTACGTGATCTCATAGTTTGAAATGTAATGTTATATGTTATAAAAAAGCATGTGGTTGTGAATAATTAAGTGAAGGCAGAGATCCATATGCAAGCTTTAATAAATAAGAGCGTGGTCGTACAGGCAAGGTCAAAACAGGAACAGCATGGGACAGGCAGAATCGTAGTCAGGATACAAGCAAGAGGTCTAGGCAGGCGGCAGACAGGGATAAACAGGGTAACAGTCCAAACAGTAACAGGCAGAACAGACTGGGAAACGCTCAGAAATGTACACTAGGTGAAACAAGACTTCGCCATGAGGTGGTGTGTGTGTGAGTCTTAAATAGTCCGGTTAATGTGCTGCAGCTGGGTGTGGTGATTAGTGTGGAGTGTGTGCAGGTGACTGGCAGGGAGGATTATGGGAATTGGAGTCCGGGAAGTGACAGGAATCATAACATAACGCCCCCCTTCCGGAAGGCGCGTCCTCGCGACGTAAATGGCATGGATAGGGAGGGGAGGGGGGAGGGGGGGGGTGCATTGGAGATCTATTGGTAGACGGGAACGGGGTCTCCAATGCAGGTTCCAGGAACTCGGGCGGCCATAGTTATAATCTAATGTATAACTATGTAACTATAGACAAAGTCCCTTTAATATATAGTCTTTATATTAAAATTAGGGATGCACCAATACCATTTTTTAAGGACCGAGTACGAGTACCGATACTTTTTTCTAGTACTTACCGATACCTATGCCTGTACATTTTATTAATTTCTCTTTCTCTTTCTTTCTTTTTTTTATTTTTGATGTGGCAGTTTTCCAAGCACAACACAGTGAGACTAATGAATGTAGAACAGCTTCTTTATTATTAAGAATTTTTATGTGCATGTCACAAACTTAAAGAACAAAAATTTCAGTGTCCAATAACCTTCAAAGGGCATAATTACCAATATATATAATTGTTGTTATATAAAAAGAATTTTACAAACAAATTACAAACAATACAACAAATACTATAGAGATACAAATTAAATAAACTTGTTTTTCAGATACAGTAGGTTTATTTACCATGTATACATTTATTTAACATCTTTTGTTGTTTTATTAACATTAATGACAAATATAGGCTACGGTCCCTTTAAGATCGAATCCATGAATACATATCCTGTTTTCACCCAAATGTTTACGTCCACTTAAGCCATAACTGACTGTATTTACGTGAGATATACTCCACACGATGGACATTTTGACAACTGTGTGCATTTGACCATTCAGATGCAAGGAGAACTGATCGCGCGCTGTCTGAGACAACTGGGATCGCGCACAAGAAAGAGAGAGCCCGCGCGCGAGAGAGAGCGCTTCTGGTCATTCAGCGTGATTCCGCCTATGCCGCCTTCACTAATCGATAATGTATTGTGATTGAAAGCATGCTGTTCGCAATGTGTGGGTTGTCATTATTAATTTTGAAGTGTTTCCCCACCTCTGAGGCTGACATTGTTTCTGCTGCTGCCGCTGTTGTCTCTGTGCACGGAAAATTCTGTCAGTTACGTCACGTGTGGTATCGATCTTTGGTATCGGGTTATTTTTATGAGTATAAGTACATGAGCTTGGTATTGGGCCCGATACGGATACTGGTATCGGTATGGGTGCATCCCTAATTAAAATTATATTAAAGTCTATAATTAAACTTTATTAAAGTTGATCAGTCAAGAGCAGTTACATATAATAATAATGTTTTGAAATGTTGAAAATAAATATAAAATGTTAAATAGTGTTATTTGAAATTATTTTTAAAGTGAAAAGATACTTTAAATGTGAAATTAAACCCGCCAGGAGGTGGCAGCAAGTCCCTGTTAATGAGGGAGTCATTGAGATTCAACCGATTCATTCAAACGGCTGATTCATTCAGGAAGTGTTGCCCAGAGACTTGAAACAATACTGTGGACTTTGTTTGGAACTAGTTTCGTTGGCGAAATAGAGCGAAACAGGCGATTTGGTGTCTAAAATGTAAGTTACTTCACATAAACTGTATTAAACTGTACGTTGTATAAAATCAATACCACATTTTTAACATTAATCATGCTGATATTTGTAGACAAATGGCGCTCTTCGTGTAATATTGGTTAACTATATTAAATGATATAAATATAAAAGACATACAGTGGCATTTTTGCCCTCTTATATTGAATTCTAAGGCATTTTAATAAACTAAATCATGCAGTGAGTGAAAGCTTACACTCTAAATATGCACGCGCACTAGTCTAACCTAATAGACTACGTCACGTAGTGCATGCGTCCACTCAATTGGTGTGTTTTTGTAAAGTGATGGACATACTCGAAAATGTCAGATCGTTAAATCAACTATTAAGATATCATAGACTATATGACACACACCCCTACAGCACTGGCCCGATCGGGCAAGTGACAGTTCCGTCAACTGTCCCGAGAGTTGTTCACACTGGCCCTGGGCCATCCGGCAGTCCTTATTGTCGAGCCCTGCCCAGTCTATTGTGATTGGTCTACCACGTACAAACGTTAGGCAAGCACAAACGTGAATGACTGATAAAACATTACAGTTTGTAAACCAAAATCTTGATCCATCCTTTATCATCACTCCAAGTAATAAGAGTGACAGGCATTTGTATTAAAGGGTTAGTTCACCCAAACATGAAAATTCTGTCATTAATTACTCAGACCTTTGTTCATCTACGGTACACAAATGAAGATAGTTTTGATAAAATCCGATGGCTCAGTGAGGCCTCCATTCCCAGCAAGTTAATTTAGAATTTCAAACGCCCAGAAAGGTACTAAAGATATAATTAAAACAGTTTATGTGACTACAGTGGTTCAATATTATTGAAAGCTTTGAAGCTTTATGAATCTTTTGTTTTGAATCAGTGGTTCAGAGCGTGTATCAAACGATCTCAAACTGCCAATGTCACTGAGCCATCGGATTTTATCAAAAATATCTTAATTTGTGTTCCGAATATGAATGAAGGTCTTACGAGTGTGGAATGACATGAGGGTGAGTAATTAATGACATAATTTTCATTTTTGGGTGAACTAAGCCTTTAATCGACAAAATTGGAGGTAATATTGAGCCCATAGCTGATAAGCAGAATTATTTCAGTAAAAGAGTAATTATAGCTGGTTAGCCAGAGACCTACAGCTTCACTGGGTTTACACAACATAACACACAAAACTACGTATTTGTGTACGCATACGCACTCGATAGAAAATGTAAAAATCAATTATTAATCATACTTATAGGTTGTGATTTTGAGAAGTTAGTTCAAATGAACTAGGTGACTCTTATTTCATGGACGTGTTTTGCGAATCCCGCGTTGAACTCGCTGAGATTTACGAAGCAGTCATCAGTAAAATGATGGGAACACAACAAAAGATTGGGATTATAATGTTGTGGTATCATTGTAAAAATTAATTCTAACCATTGATTCTTCACATCCCATCCTTTGGAAGTGAAAATAACATGAATTTGCTGTCACAATGCAAAACAGAGCGTCTTTTTGAACCAGCTACAGTGTTTGAGGGCGTGTCAAAAGTAAGCACTGTTTGCGGGCAGCCAACGAAGACCATAGGCGGGCATTATGCAAATGTATTATTGCGTGTGCAGGTCACTGAAGTGAGACTGGAATTCCTGATGACTCGTTTAGGCGGTTCAGAGTCGATTCTTTCTTTTGGGAGACAATAACTTTATTTATCGTGCACTTTCGACTTTACAACTTTGCAGACCATTTACATTCACAGACAGTTATATTACACACTGAATGAAAGGTAATATTCGAAAAATCATATTAGGGGCACTTTACATTTTGGCCAAAAGTAGGTATCTTGGAAGATAGCATTTTTATGCTGCCTAACTTTTGGAATAGTCTTTGTGTTGAGAGTACAATGCTGTCTTTGATTTATTAATAAGAAATCAGATGTGCTATTTTGACACATAAATATGTGCTATAATGTAAACCTAAGGTATATACCCTGGCTTTTGTGGCTCGTATATGCTTTCTGACTGCCGTACGAAGGAAAGAAAGAGGTATTTCCTCATAAAACGTGAACTGCTGACTTGTTTGTTTTTGCTTTGCTCGTGGAGGCAGAAAAACATCCATATCCTAAAGTCGTATTTGCATGACTCATTTTACTGGAAGTAATAGCAATAAATTCGGAACCAAAAGAAAGTAAGTTACATAAATTTAACTGTACAGCTGTAAGCATAAATATTCAGAGTCTGGCAAGAAGCTCTTTGTGTTTGAGACAGCGCTGAAATACTGCTCACAGCTCTGTTAAGACCTACGTATGCATTTCAGTTCAATATATTTACATACAAATTTCAGAAGTAATTTTTGCACCGTGCGCATTTATGGTAATTCACCTAAATTGTGAACGTTTCAGGCTGCAGTTCCGGTTTCATCTGTATTTCCCCTGTATTAAAGGTGACAGCCTTGGCTGTGTTTTCTTCGTTCAGCAGTGGATTTGTATTGTTGATGGCATTGCTGCTGTATTCATCTTGCATAATTTGTCAAGCGGTGAATTACATGCGTGGGTCCTTCACCTCAGATAACTGCAGTACTAATCTCAGATAAACAGCATGATAGCCTCAGGTCTTACTCAACTCCTCCTGATTATTACTGCTGGGACTGGAAGATAGCTCAACTCACACACTCACTTTCTCATGCCATCCCCAATACACTGGAACTGGAAATAGTCTATGTTCCAAGTGGGCACTTCACCCTTTAGTGTTTTTTGTGTTGAGTTTGTAGTCCCCAGGGTGCACCAATGCAGTGAATTGATAGTATCCTCTATATTTAGCATGGAGTGTTGTGCTGTAGAGTCATAGGTCCTTCTGTGTGTGGTTGAATGTATCGATCATCTGGTATATGTGTTTCTGTGGTGTGTCGTCAGGTTGAATCCTACTTACTTTAGTCTGAAAAGTGCTTTTAAAGCTGTTGTAAGCTTCTTTTTTTTTCTCCATAAATATTTTACTTGACAGTAGGGTTGCAAAATTCCGGGAATTTTCAAGGCTGGAAACCTTCCATGGGAATTAATGGGAATATATGGGAATAAACAGGGAATTGCAGGTTAGCCTTTAACAGGGAACTTAAATGTTGTTGAAAAAAAAATCTTGCAGCATAATCTTGGTAAAAACAACCAGATTTTATGCAATTTCAGTTTTTCAATATTTACCCTGCATATTCATCAATCACATTCACACATTCTGAAATAATATTAAAACTGTTTTTTTATTTTTATTTTTTTTATATATATATTAAAATAGAATTTATTTCTGTGATGCAAAGCTGAATTTTCAGCATCATTACTCCATTCTTCAGTGTCACATGATCCTTCAGAAATCATTCTAATATGCTGATTTTATCAATGTTGGAAACAGTTGCTGCTTAATTTTTTTTATATATATATACTTTGATACTTTTTTCAGGATTCTTTGTTTAAAGCTGCAGTCCGTGATTTTTGGCCCTCTAGCGGTTAATAAACAGAACTGCACGAGTCTTGCGGAAGAACATTGTAGCCGGAGCTATTTTTCTCTGTGTATGTCTATGGCGAGTCACGCAGTTACTGTGATACTCTGCAGCGGGTCCTACCAGTCCGGGGTCTGAAATAGTCTGAATATAAACACTTATTATAAGTGTACCATAATGATTCAGGGTAAGACAAAAACACGGTTTGGAAAATGGATTCATGTTGTACATTCTCATTATATCATTTTTGTAAATTTTGAACACAAAAAAAGTTGCGGACAGCAGCTTTAATAAAAAGTTAAAGAACAGCATTTTTTAAAAAATATACATCTTTTGTAACAATATAAACTACTGTTCAAAATGTGGGTGTCAGTCATTTTTTTCTTTCTTTTTTTGAAAGAAATTAATACTTTTTTTCAGCAAGGATGTGTGAAATTGTTAAAAAGTAATATTAAAGACTTATATTGTTAGAAAATATATATATATTTTTTAATAAATGTTCTTTTTAACTTTTTATTCATCAAAGAATCCTGAAAAAAGTATCACAGGTTCCAAAAAACATATATTAAGCAGCACAACTGAAATTTCCAACATTGATAGGGTATCAAATCAGCATATTAGAATGATTTCTGAAGGATCATGTGACACTGAAATAAATAACACGCATAACAATTGCTGCAATAAAAATATATTTATTTTACATACTCAATTAAAATTAATTGGATGCAAAAAATAAATAACTGTTATTTCATGTTATTATGACCAAACAAAATGTTTATATTTATGTTTGTATATGATATATTTTATATAAATTTATATAAAAATTTATTTAGAAATTTATATAAACTTCCCAAAATTTCCAATTAATTCCCATAAATTCCTGTTACTTCCTTTTAAGTTTCCAAATTGGAATATTTCCAAAATTTTACAGAGAAAGTTTCCCCACCCCTTTGCAACCCTACTTGACAGATATCACTGAAATACGCCCTGAGACATAGCCATAGCTGAAAACAGAAAGATGGATGGATGGATGGATGGATGGAGATATGACATGATTATATGGTTAAATAACATGGTTAAAGTTAGTGTTACTACAGTAAATACATGGTAAATTGTGATTTGAAAATCTTTCTAACATGTGCAATAATGTTTCCAAATTTTTCTAATTATTGTCTTGAATTTTAGATATAGCAATATCATTTTTTTATTATTATTATTTTTTTTTTTATTATTAAAGGGATAATTCACCTAATAATGAAAATTCTGTCATCAATAATTCACCCTCAGCATGTTGCAAAAGGACGCTATTGTAGGAAATGGTGTTAATGTCTTCTTTTTTGGTCAGTTTTCTCTTTTACATCAACTACATGGTGAAGCAACAGTTTAAAGAGAATCTTGTTACTTAGTCAACACATTTATAACACCTTAACTGAATAATAACATACCTGTTTTATGTCAGATATGTCTGGATGTAACTCTATCACCCCTACTGAAGTACTGAAGTTTGTTACCACCAGACCTATTGCAGAGCACATGTCAAAGAGGTTCAGTCGGACCACATGTTGACAGCATGGTGTCAGTCCCTCGTGATGCAATCACGATTATGACGTTTGGTCACGTGATATGCATAAATCAATAAGGTGTTATTTGATGCTTTAGGTTTGTTGACTTTTGATAAAGTCTGTGTATGTGTATGTGATCCTTTTCACACTTTTTAAAGATAAAATTGTATTGTATTTTAGTTAATCTTGTAAACTGTTTTGAGTTTATAAGATGGTTCCTATTATTGGATAAAGATCCCCTTTTTAGCTATTTCAGACCAAAACAATCATTTAAACACATACATATTACAAGTTTAGAGCATCAGGTTTAAAATGTATCTGTCCACTGAAACCACTGAAGGGATTATGGCCAATTTTTTACCCAAAAAGCATGCTTAAAAAAAATCCACTTGAAAAAATGTGTACACCAACAGTACACCAACCAAAAAAAAAGAAAATTATGCATTTAGTCCTGGTTCACTTAGTGTTGACGCAGTCATTTTTAACACCTAACCTAAAGACACAAAACAAACTACACAAAAAAATAAATAAATATGGCTTTTGACACATACAGCTCTGGAAAAAATTAAGAGACCACTCCAAGTTCAGAAATCAATGTTAAGTGGTCTCTTAATTTTTTCCAGAGCTGTATATTGCAAACATCCAAAACAATGCTGTTTGCTGGGCTAAATGTGCTCATTGTGTGTATTACATATGGTGGTATTTTTACCAGCTGAGAACTCACAAAGAGCTTATAAAATGTGTAAATGAGTCAAAACAGTGCCAGGAATTCCTCCATTACACGCACAAAAAATGATCTGCTTCAAGGAGACGTGGTCTCAATGTCTGTACTGAACTGTAATGGGCAACATTGTGACTATGACGAGAAAAAAAAAATATTCTTGAGCATTCTGCCGTTTTTTAGGGTGACATTTTGTGACATCACGTCCTGTTTTTGGTTCGTTTAGATCATCTTTAGACTTTAGTCTTTGGTCTGTGTTGCATTCATATTTTAGTCAAACCATACCAGTCTTGGACCGGACTCTGTCCACTTGTTTGGTGTGCACCAGGGTTCGGATTGCAGCATTCACACTTATTCAAATAAACCGTACTAACCGAGCAATCACACTGAAATTTTTTTAGATGAACCAAACTTGCCAAATGTGAACACGTCCTTAGTTTCGGTTTCATCCTTGTTTTCATGTTTTTCCTTCCCGTTTCCTGTGTTCTGATCACTAGTTTGTTGCTATGGTAACCAATTATGTTGCTTACCTACTTCTTGTTTAGTTTGTCATTATCCTGTGTTTTTAAGCCCTCTGTTTGTTCAGTCTTTTGTTTAGTATTATTTACATATTTTTGCGTGAAGCTGTTGCGTTAATACTCATCCTTTGTCTAGAGATTGTCACAGTTCTAAAGGCCTTGTGCAAAGATTTATTTATTTAAATATAAATGCATTTAAAATGTACTGTCGCTGTCTTCCAGAAATACAAACTCAGAAAAAAAAAAATGAAGACACAGTGCATTGGAGAAATGCTGGCCAATCTAATGCTTTCTAGAGTGAGAATATATTCTCCCCTCCCTACATTTTAATACCACATGAACCAACATGAAATAAAAGATTTTCAAAACACATTATCTTCACTATTACTAAAATTGATCATGGTTTTAACACTATCTGGTATTATGAATGAAATGTCCTATTAAAACTAATATGGCAAATCAATTTCATTTTTATTACATCTGTAGCTCTCACAAACTGTCAAGTGTGGCTTTGCTAGGCTGTGATGTAAAATAACTATATTAGTTATTAGTTGTTTTTGTTGTTTTTTTTTTTTAAAGGGATGATCTTTTCCACCCTGACTTCGTGTTTTCAATGGGAAAATGCAGTTACCTGTAGTAGCAATGGCAGTTGTGTGTAGTAGCAATGGCAGTTGTGTGTAGTAGCAGTATTAAAAACTGTGTTTGTCCAGTATATCTTTGTGCTTCCAGTGTTCTGGGAGACAGATCAGGCCATGTTGAGCGCTTCACAAGGAAATGCGAGATGACACATTATTAATTTAATCTTAATATTTCAACAATTCTGAGAAAGAAAGCCACAATAAGGTGGAAGGGAAGGCAAGGATCCTGTGTCATGTGTGTCATCAATTGCGAGGAAAAAATGACTTTTTTTATGTTTTGTATCTCAGACTAATAACATGTTTGTGAGGTCTGCCATTCATGCTGCTTCCCTGAACGAATTAAAAGATCTGGCTGGAAATGGAAAAAAACTTTTTGTCCAACTCCACTTTACTGCAGAGTAATGTAAAAGTTATTTTCCATTTCCTTTTTTGGCATCCTTGAAGTTAAAAATGGGCAAAGGCTTAAATGAGAAGACTTCTGTACATCTCTCTACTTCTGGTCTTTGGAAGACACATTGGGCGTATTACACTGTGGATTAGGTTGCACTGCATTTTTCATTTGAAAGTTCATTTGGACCTGAATCATGTGGTTTTGGGCTTGAACCAGAATTAGTCTCACTTGTAAGGATTCAAAGACTTTGCAAGCTCAAAATAAACTTTAGTCATCCCAGTTACATGTGGTCTGTATTTGAGTTTATGACTCAAAACTGACTCAACAGACTTAATAGCTTTTCTGGCAGGAATAAAATGATCAATGCTAAACTTCAGTCATTTGTATATTTACGAAGAATAGAATAGAATGTGTAGTATGGAATATTATACATCGTTTAATTATACTTATATACATCCTTTAAGATCATCAATATAATATTGGCAATCAAAATATTTAAATAGCAAAATATCTTGTGTATTTTATGGTTTTACAAACCAACCATCACAGCATTTTAGCATGCAGCCACATCAGTCTTCAGTGTCACATGATTCTTCAGAAATCATACTGATGAATATGCTCATTTGGTGCTCAGAAAAAAAATTGTATTATCAATGAAAACAGTTGTGCTGCTTAATATATTTTGTGGAAACTACTTTTTTTTCAGAATGTTTTGATAAAAATAGAAAGCACAGAATTTATTTTCTAACATTCTAGAAGATTTTATTGTCACTTATGATCAATTCAATTAAATGCATCCTTTCTCGGGAAAAAAAAAAAATCTTACTGACCCCAAACTATATAAAATGCACTACAATTGTATATTGTTTATATACAGAACATTTTTTCAACCACTTTTCAATCCTAAATAAATAAATAAAATACATCAGATTGTATAGGTAAAATTTTGAAAGGTTTTTAATGTCTACCTTAAAGTTTTTTGTTTTTTTTCCAGCATAAACTGAGAATTTTGATATACTCTATGCTCACTTGTGTGACTATGACCACTTCCGACAGTTAGTATATTGACTGTGATGTAATGTGTGACAGGCAGTTGTTTATTAAATTGCTTATATCTTATGTTAGATGTGTTTGTGTCCATCAGATGGACAGTCAGAGCAGATGCATGTATAGAATATTGACTGTTCTCTGTATGTGTTTATCTCTCTTCTCAGGTGTAATTGAGGTGGTGAGTAATGTCTTTGTGGAAGTCTCTGGCATGTATCTGGAGAAAGAAATGCACTCAGGGCTGAAGAGCTGCTCTTCTCTGCTCCTGTGTCTTCTGGACATCATCCACTGCCTGCTTAAAAACCTTTCTTCTGTAGTCCGACTGGCCCTGCAGGTAACATTCTCTCTGTTTCAGTATAGATTTATTGGCATGACAAGTAATTAAACTAGGTACTTGAAGTGCGCTTGTTGAATTTTTTATTGTGAACACACTACTCACATTATTTATACCACAACATGGCAGAGATTAGTGCCTAAGCACGCAAGTTGGGATGCACACACTGTGTTCTGTTTTTAATTTGACTGGGGTTTAGTAGAAGCTCAGGGCCAGCTGAGAGAAGAGACTGCTTTCTTTACCAACACTGGCTCATTGGAAAAACGTGCCTCTACGTACATTTTTGCAAAATTCAAAATACGTACCAATACCTACAAACCACTGCAGTTTCCAACTAAAAATGAACACTAGAGGCAGTAAAATAACAACAACTTAAATTCATATTCACTCAAAATTGTGATTACGGGGCAGATTATTGATTAATAAAGACATGTTTGCGCTGTTCCTTGCACAATACTGTGTTGTGACTTCAAAACACTTTTACCATAAGTCATGATTTGTAAACGAATACATTCTGGTGTATGCATCACATAACCAGCTCCATATGTGTGGCTTTTATAATATAGCAGGTTTGCTCGGTAGCTCACCTGGTACTGCATTGCACTTGCGATGCAAAGCTCTTAAGTACCATTCTGTGAAAAATGAGTCACAATAAAAGAGCTCAAAGATTTGTAGAAGCAAGCTAAAATAGCACAGTTGCTTCAGCAAATGTGTTTTTATGTCACGTTTGCTTTTGATAACATTATCGGGTGCGTTTAGGGTTTAGAGTAGGTGGTACGTTATTTTCAAATGCTAAGGTTAAAAGCATTAATCTTTTAGTTCCACTCACCAAACATTTCATTTCCAAATTGCTGTGCCACATAAAACAACCAATGTAAAACTTTGCCAGATTCACATTCATCTGTTTTGGAGAAAACTGAATGCACTTTTAGCACATTGGCATAAAGGGCAATGGGTTCATTTGCAGATTCTAATATTTCCAGCCAAATTCTAACAGGAGTTTCTAAAGGGCATTGACGTTTTATGGAATACAAGGCCCTGCGGCCATTATATCCCAGTTCATTTACAGTAGGGTTAAAGTTTCCTGTGGAATTGCTTTTTGTAGGCCTACTAGATAATAGTGTGATTAGCTTGTTATGTGGTTAGTTGCTAATGTCAATATGTCTTGTGTTTTCTGGGATGTGGATCTTTTCTAGAAGGTCATGATTGTGGATTTATTGGGTTTGACTGGCAGTATTACTCCAGTAGGGCCAGGTTCAGCTGTAAACACTGTTAAGTGTAAGGCAGCAGAACCAGCTCATCTGTGCAGAGCAGATGTTTGATTTCTATGTTGAGTGAAGTGAGACCAGGGGTTGCTGGTTATTCCACACTGGTTCCACCTTGTTCATTGATTTTACATGTTGATGTACATATTGAATAATGTTGGGCTAAATCAGCAACATTCATTCCACTGTCCTGAGAAATGTGTTTTATTTTGTTGCTTTTTGTTTTATTATGCATTGACATTTAGTGTACATTGATTTAATAAGGTTGTAGGTTTTAACCCCCTACACCTCTCCCAAAGAATTCTTTGTACCAGATAGAATAACATCTATCTATCTATTTATCTTTCATCCGTCTGTCTGTCTGTCTAGATTTTTATCTTTTTTTTAAGTTTTTAATATGTTTGTTTTAGTCTGTTTTTTTTTTCACAGATAGAATAACACCTTTAATGCGAGTATATTGTAGGTATCCAGATTAATTATCTATTTTTGCTGTTATCATTTTTGTATGGTTTCATGTTGGTACTGTATGGTACAATTTACTGAACTGTTTGCTAGTTAGTTTGTCCTTTTGATGTATAAAGTGGTTGGACTGTGATTGGACATAGGGTTTTTTATTAAAAAAAAACAATGAATACTATAAGGGATGTAGGTCTTTTATCAATACTGTATTATTCCCCTAAATATGTCCCCTTGTATGACAGTTGACAAAGAGACAGACTTTCCCATTATTGACAGTATGGTCATTGTTATTTCTGTGGAAAGGCAAAATGTTGTTATTTTTAAAGGACATCTTATTATTAATATATTTTATTTCCTGTGTCCGTGAAGTCAAGCTGTAATCCTGTTTTTGCATTCAGATCCCCACAAACAAGCACATTTTCCTGAGCCTGGAAATGGCATGTCTCTTTTTCCAGTGTATGAAACATCTTCATTGCAAGGGGGGGTTCTGGCGGTGGAATATATATGCCACATAGGAAGATGTCTTGTTGTGACAGGAAAAGTTCTTTATGGAGTTTTAGCTAAATATGGTATTTGCCCATTTTCATGGTGTCAATGTAGTGGGAAAATTTATTCTGCCTTGGCACACTTTGCTAAGTTTCCGTGAGGTTAAAATGATTTCTCGGTAATTGGGAGGACAGTCTTTCTCTCTCGATTTCTTTATTGGCCTCTATCCTTCTCACTCTGTATTCTACGATTTCAATTTTGTTTAAATTTATGAATATGGATATACGTGAATAAGCATATTAAACAGTAGTCTCAGTCTCAGCCTCAGATGTGCTGCCTATGGACCTTTTACTGACCACACAATTATGATAATTGTCAAAGATCATTGCGTTTGAATCTGTTGAATATATTTTTTGAAAGAGAATAGGAACTCTTTGAAAGAGACATTTGTTTGATACACTTAGTAGAAAACAAGCAAAATTCACGCAATATGTTGATGAAATATATATTTTATATATATTTATATACAATTTCAGATTCATCTATAAAATAAAAAATGTCACTTTACATCTCAGACAGGGTGTGCTATTAACTTAACTGCATTTTTCAGGAGTGTGACAGTAGCACAACTGTTTTCAAAACCTCTAACCATTCCTTTTGCATAAATTATGAATGGGTCAGGATGGTCTACTAGTTATCCAGCAACCAGCTAGTTGGATACTGAGGTCGACTAGTGAGGTTTTTCTGTTGAAAGTGACGATTTTTTATATGCTACATTATGGCAACTCTGTACCATGACAGAAAATTTGTCAAGTTTCTTATTCTTTTATTTAATGTTTCTTCTTTAATTTAGGGCTGTAACAATGAAATTCAAAAATAAATAATAAAATTAAAATATAGCTAGCTTTAAAGGGTTAGGTCACCCAAAAATGAAAATAATGTCGTTAATTACTCACCCTCATGTCGTTCTACACCCACAAGAGAGCAAAGCCATTCAAACTCTAATGGTCCATAAAGGTAATAAAAACATATTTGAAACAGTTCATGTGAGTTCAGTGGTTCTATCTAAATATTATAAAGCGACACGAATACTTGTTGTGCGCCAAAAAAAACTAAATAAAGACTTTTCAAGAATATCTATAGGGGCCTATTTCAAAACACTGCTTCAGAGCTTTACGAATCGAATCAGTGAGAATCGGAGCGCCAAAATCACGTGATTTCAGCAGTTTAGCCGTTTGATAGGAGATCCGAATCACTAATTCGAAACAAAAGATTCATACAGCTCAGAAGCTTCGTGAAGCAGTGTTTTGAAATCGGCCCATATAGATATTGGTGAAAAGTCGTTATTTAGTTTTTTTGGTGCACAGAAATTATTCTTGTCACTTTATAATACTAAGATAGAACCACTGAACTCACATGAACTGTTTCAAATATGTTTTTAGTACCTTTATGGACTTTATGGAGAGTTTGAATGGCTTTGCTCTCTATAGAGGCCTCACTTTTCATGTTTTGTTTTTGTTTGTTTTTTTCATGTTGGCCAAAGTGCCAGTTGCGGCGTCTTTTTTCACGCGATCACAGATTGAGCTCTTACATAGGTGTCCTGAGTTAGGTGAAAATATCTCATTCTGTTCACGAGTTATAGCCATTTTAGTAAAAGTGGATCCACCCACTTTGAACGATTTGGTGGCCTTTAGGGGCCGTGAATCGAAATTTCAACTTGTTTTGATAATTATTGACAGTCAGATTCCGGAGAATCTCGCTGCACTGGTTTGGTTCCGATCAGGCCAAAAACCTACAGCTAGTAAGTAGATGATAGTTAGTTGTAGGTTTTTCAAAAAATTCGAAATACTTGAAAATTTAGCCAGAATGATGAGCTATTCCAAGGCATGCAGTTTGTTCGTCTTCAGCCAGGGATTCCAACAACATAAAACACTTGAGCCTAGGCCTCACGGTTTAGGAGTTATAAGTGATGTCGTACTTTTCATCGCTGTAGTGCCCCCGTCAGGCTGATCGGGGCAAGCCTTGGTGACGTTGTAGACGGTGTGAGAACTACCAGCCCTCAAAGTTTCAAGTCTCTATGACTTACGGTTTGGTCTGCCCAATCACTTTTAGGGAAGAATGCTGATCCTTGGAAAATGTAACAATTACAATAGGGTTTTAGTGCTATGCGCTTGAACCCCTACAAATTTTTTTATTTTTTTTTTCTGAATAGTTGAATAAATAATCGACAACCAAATAATAAACAGATCAAAATAAACTCACTGCCCTTCTGCCTTCATTTTTCTTCATCTTTCTTGTTTCTCATTTCACAGACTGCTCTGTTAATCCCCTCTTACTCTTTTTCTCCTTCCAGTTGATATCCATCCTTATTTTTTTTTCCCTCTCTCACCCTCGCCGTCCCATCCTCTTGTTTGTAAACACTTCTCACTCTGTCGCCCTCATTTCTTGAGCTGTTATCCTCATTTTTTTCTCTCTCTCTGTCTCTCCTCTTTACCCTACACCCCCCCAGCCCCCCCGTCCTCAGGGAGCGCTTGCCTGCTACTGTCGCCGTAGGCATGCTTTTAGGGGGTTCATGTCTGGATCCTCTCCTCACTGATGATTAGATTGTTATGCAATGACAACTGCTATGCAGATACCAGCAGGATACATCCAGCCACTCACTCCGAGTGGATCCACCACACCTATTACCCATAATTACTCGCAGCGGACATCTTTGTCAGAGTTACCGAGTGCGCGCACACAAGCGTTCGTGTTCAATTTCCAATACTTTGACATCTAATAGTTCCCAGTGCTATTTTTTAGCAGTGTGCTTCAGCAGACTCGTGGTAAACAGTGCTTTAAAGTCAGATATGTGTCGCACAGGACTCACAGGAAGTCGCTCCCCTGTTAGTTCCTCCTCAACCCTCATTATCCACCCAAGGCCTTTGTCTTTCACTCAGCGTCCTTCCATACATATTCATTCACGGACATCGCCAAAAAGGAGCCTGTAATGGAATTCACTGAGAGGGGGAAAAAAAGACAGCGACAGAAGAGAGAAAGCAAAGCTTATTAAAAAGTGTCCACACAACCCAAATTCATTTGGGTGATAATGATGAGGGAGACATTCCCGAACACTTTTCCCACTGTGCTGACTGTCCTTCCCTCTGCATTCACGGTTTCTCTCACGATGTCAGCCTGAGCTCTATCATTAATATTTTAAATGAGTGAAGGGAGTTTAATTGTGAAAAAGCTGCAGTCCTATTAAGCGAAGGCTTGCTGTAATCTCATTGCTCCGGTCTGTCAATCTGCCTGAGGATCCCAGACACTCACATTCACTGAAATTTTAGCCAGAATAAGACAGCGGCATGAACTTTTGAACCAGACTCCCTGCACGGCTGCTCTCGCTGATGACTGATGGGTAACAAACTTTGCATTTCTTATGCATTCTTGCTGTTGTTTTCTATTTTTATCGGTCTCTCTCTCTCACTCTCTCTCTCTCTCTCTCTGACAGCTGTTACTAAAGAGTAAGATGTTGTGGCGTATGGTAGACAGCGAGCTATACACATTGTTCCGTTCCGGCAGCAGAGCTGGGCAGTGTGCAGAGACCCCAGCACCTCTGAGGAGCGTCTCTGTTAAAAATAGCACAAGCTTCAAGCTACTGTACTTCCTGTGATGATTACATGAGCAGGATTCTCTCAGACTCTCAATCCTCTGTTGCGTTGGGTCTTGAGTTCTCTTCTATAAGCATCCCCCCAATGACTGACTGTCCTCATTTTCTTCCTTTCACTTCCCCTGCATTCTCCCTCATGTTTTTTTTTTTTTTCTTCTCGATCTAATAATGCTCTCTCTGTTTCTCCTTTTTTGTAGAGATCAGACAGTAATGAAAACACTGAGGCTGCAGAGGAACTACTACTCATCAACAAGCCACTGA
>RJVU01050431.1:228625-249260 GCA_003731715.1 Anabarilius grahami | reverse complement strand
TAAAGGGAAAAACATGTAATTATTATTTTTTACAGTTAAAAAAAAAGTTTCTTACATTTACAAGGTAAAGAAATGACAGTAAAGGTGAAGTGAGTGAAGTGACATGTGGCCAAGTATGGTGACCCATACTTGGAATTTGTGCTCTGCATTTAACCCATCCAAGTGCACACACACAGCAGTGAACACACACACACCGTGAACACACACCCGGAGCAGTGGGCAGCCATTGCTGCGGCGCCCGGGGAGCAGTTGGGGGTACGGTGCCTTGCTCAAGGGTCTCACCTCAGTCGTGGTATTGAGGGTGGGGAGACCGCTGGATATTCACTCCCCTCACCATCAATCCCTGCCGGACCTGAGACTCGAACCCATGACCTTTGGGTTACAAGTCCGACTCTCTATCCATTAGGCCACGACTGCCCCCAGGTGCGGTCACATTAGCAAAATTTTGCAGTCAAAAAAGGTCCAATGTCTCTTTGTCAACAGCATAGCAAAGTATAAAGTACAGCTCATTTTAAAACCAAGCTGTTTGTCAGTGTGGTGAATTCAAGTGACCGTCTTGAAAATGACCAAAACGGAGTCATTCCAATAGGAATCCATGCAAAACTCACAATAGCATGGATTCCTGCCCGTGAAGTGGTCACATCTTGACAGGTTGTGTTCAGAGAAGCACTCTTCCTACCTGTTAACACAATTAACAGTCTGTGCTTTTGTTTTTCTTTATTATCATTTGTAGTTTAGCCATTTAAACAGTCCATTGTTTTGCACATGATGTTATCATGTTTTTATACCCCTAACCCATTGTGCAGGATGTGGAATAACATATTTATTTAATAAATAATAAAATCTGCCTTTTTTTACCCAATTAATCCAATAATTGAAGAAATAATCACCCAATTAATCTATTATCAAATAATCATTAGATGCAGCTTTACCAAATGTGTGACCATTTGGAATTAGATTCTTACAAACTCAAATTTATTTATTATAATTTGTTTTTTAATATTTTTCTTAAAAGCCAAGCTCATCCTCACTGGCTCTGTTCCAAACAAGCTGTGAATTTAGTTCATGTGAAATTTCTTAAGAATTATTTATTTATGAAAAGTCCCAAAAATTCTCATAATAATGCATAAATGGAAACCCATTTAAAGTCAGTTATGCATTTTCTTGGCCTTCTTAATGAATAAAAATTATTTGATTGTGTTATGATAAATATAATTAAATTGCATTGACTATGTTTACATTCACCCTCATAATGCGATTATAATGGGATTTTGACAATATTGCGATTAAACTTTACCACATGTAAACACCACACTCCACTCAAACAAATGCGATAAAACTTATAATCATTGTAACCATAATCACAGTAAATTTCAGTCGCAACAAACAGGCATGTAAACACCTTAATCTTACACAGATGCTGTGTGTTGTTCACGCAACTTCATGAAAAGTTTTCCCTCCACTCTGAATCGCTAAACTATCAACACAACTCGCTGCGCAGACTCTGTGAAGAAAGCAATGCGGTGTAGGCAACCCCAGCGATGTTCATCACGCGCGGCAAATAACCTTCCAATATGTCCGTACAAATATGTTTTGCATTTGATGTAAGTAGAGTAAAACAGTGGCCAGCAAATGTGAGTTCATCTTTTGTGCTGTGGAGTATGCAAATAAAGGCGGTAAAATTAAACAAACTTCTTAACGAATAATCAAAATAATTAAAATTGCGTTTAAGCGGGAGTAAAGAGGTTTGCTCATCGCATGTAAACATCTTATTGCAATTAAGTCCTTACTCTGATTATTGGAAATAATTGCATTATTGGTGCATATGTAAACATAGGCAATGAAAACTTAAAATAAATAACTGCATAATATAATTGATGCTACTATATAAAAATTCCCAAGAAGGCTGCGCATTACTGCAGTTTCATTGTGGTGCAGAATTGCCATATGGCAACAAGACACTGTGGCACACCGTTGCCTTATGGCAGCCTTCATATTTTCTTAATTAACGAACCAAAAAATCCAGATGTAGAATTAAATCTGCACTAATGCGTTTTATAGCACAATTTGAGGAACTCTTCAGTATGTGTCTCCCCTATATGGGTGACCCCAGGAAAAGCTTGTAGAGAAAATCAGGTGTGATTTGACTTAAAAACAGCATGTTGTTATTTTAATTTGTTTAAGAATACCCTTTTAGTTCCTATAATTCAATTTGATGGTGTTTCATACAAATAATGAAATATAACCTATCAAGTTCTCGATTTTGAAAATGTCATTTTTCACATTCTTAACAAAAATCTGCTGAATAAATCTGGTTCTCAATGTTCTTGTCCTTCACTGTGGGACATTGTAAGATCACAGTGTTCGACGTTTATGAAACTCGGGGCCAAAAAGTGTTCCCACTTTTCTCTGACCTGCACACTACCTTCACTTGGAATTCACAGAATAATCTTGAGGTACTGTACGGAGATATTGATTGGAATCATCATCCATCAGTCCACCAGAGCAGATTCACTTAAAAAATCAAGATTGTGCTTTCAGCAAAGATGGGATGCGTTTTTTTTTTTGTGATCAGTTCACTAAAACCCAATTCAAGCTCATTAGAAATGCATGACTCTGCCTACATTTTTGAAAAACTTAAAAAACGTACCTATACACGTGTTTCGCTGCAATTTGTATCTGCAATGAACACTAGTGGAAGTAAAACGGCAACAACCTTTATTCCGTTATGATTTCAGGGGCAAATTATCAATAAATAAAGACTTCTTTTTGTTTGGTTTCTTGCACGGTACTATGTTATGACCTCAAAACACTTACATATGCAAGATTTGTAAACATATACATTTTGACATTTGTATGACTTAACCAGCTCCATATGTATGGCTTTTCTTATGTGATAAACTAGTCGAGTAGCTCACCTGGTACAGCATTGCACCTGTAAAACACGAGTCATGACACACCAAAAAGAGCCCAAAGCCTCTTAGAAGCAAGCTAAAGTGACATGGTTCAGCAATTTTTTTTTCCTTATGTTTGCTCGTTTTATCGTTTAGGTTTAGTGCAGGTTGTACCATAATTGCAATAGAGCATTAAAGGGTTAGTTTAGAAATTTCTTTCATTAAGTACTCACCCTCATGTCGTTCCACACCCGTAAGACCTTCGTTCATCTTCGGAACACAAATTAAAGGGATAGTTCACCCAAAAATGAAAATTTTATGTTTATCTGCTTACCCCCAGCGCATCCAAGATGTAGGTGATTTTGTTTCTTCAGTTGAACACAAATGATGATTTTTAACTCCAACCGCTGCCGTCTGTCAGTCAAATAATGCTAGTGAATGGGAACTTCTACTATAAGAGTAAATAAAACTTGCATAGACAATACCAAATTAAACCCTGCGGCTCGTGATGACACATTGATGTCTTAAGACACGAAACGATCGGTTTGTGCGAGAAACCGAACAGTATTTATATCATTTTTTACCTCTAATACACCACTATGTCCAACTGCGTTCATCACTCGCTTCGTAAGGTCTGATCGCGCTCTGACAACGGCAGTGATGTCTCGCGCATATACTTCAATGAGTGCTAGACATCACTTCCGCTAAGCAGATAAGCAGATAAACATCAAATAGGTTGTTTGCAATCAAGTGGTTCTGGTGACGCGCAAAATTCCGGTGGAGGGCAAGCAGTGAAAATTAGAATGGAAGAGATGGGGAAAAGTCCTTTCTGTGCTGGTTTAGAAAGGTATAAACAGAAAATCACAACATATGTTGGACGTGATCCTTATGTTATGAAGAGGAGTGACTTTTCTACTGAATTGAAAGACTTGATTTCCATCGAGGAGGTAGATATAGAGAATGTGAAGCTGCCGTCTCGCCGTGTTCAGTTGTAGTTTGATTTGTTTATTTCGCGCTGCCTTTCTGCTAGTGATGTTAAGGGCAGTATTTTAATTTTCTGTCATGATTGTGGAAAATGTCGCCATTGTAGGTCATTTATGCTAAATCGAGAATTGTAATAGGAACTCACTATATCGTTCGGGGGAAAAAAACATACGCAATTTTCGCCTTGGTTGAGGAGGTGAGGGAAGACTACTTTTAGCAAATGTAATAATGTCACTAAATAAACCCACTGCCTTTCACTCAAAATAATCACATTAGCTGAGTTTTGTATTTGGTTTTTGTGTAATAATTAACATTATGTTTGCGAGTATGACTCACTCGCTTGTGAATGATTTTAACTTGCACACAGCCACTTCAAAACTGTTGACGAGCTTCTATGTGTTTGATTTTGGTTGTCATTTGTTGAAATAAATACAAAAATACAGCATGTCGGTGTCTGTCCCCTGAATGTGACCCTCCGATTCTCCTTCCTGGCCATATGGGGAAAGTGAATTACAAAAACAACATTAGAACTAGTTACATTTACACGCTTCCAACAAAGAAATGCATCGACTTCTGTCATCTTGTTGAACACATTTATTTTATTTGGACATTTTCTACCATACGACGGCTGAAGCAGCAGCGCATGACTGTTCTCATGGTAACCAGATCAACATTGTGAACGGAACACTACAAAACTGAAGTAAAAACATCAAATTATCATTCAATAGGAAAAAATAGCCTCTCCTCCCTGCAAACGATAGCATGAAGAATGTGAATATTTAACTAAGTCAAAAACAAAAGGTAAGCAGGTAGCCTATCCATATTCATTTCAGTATCAGCAGACGCAAAACACTATAAAGGGCAAACTTTTAAAGTTAAAAAATGAAATAAGTNAGTGAAAACATCAAATTATCATTCAATAGGATAAAATAGCTTCTCCTCCCTGCAAACGATAGCATGAAGAATGTGAATATTTAACTAAGTCAAAAACAAAAGGTAAGCAGGTAGCCTATCCATATTCATTTCAGTATCAGCAGACGCAAAACACTATAAAGGGTGAACTTTTAAAGTTAAAAAATGAAATAAGTTATAAAAAACGGTATAAGTTATGTAAACGATAAAAACACTTTCTGGGTTCTCGATTTTAACGATTTGAGCAACCATAAACAACGCAAAACATACGAATTCTGAGTTTTTGATAGGATTCCAATAAAGAAACATCGATCCCTGCCCTCCAGACTCATTCTCGCTGCTGTTGTGACGTCATGTGCAAACAACCTATTTTAATTTTTGGGTGAACTATCCCTTTAAGATATTTTTGATGAAATCCGAGGGTATCTGATCAACAAATAGGCAGCAACGTCATTGCACCTTTTGACGTCCAGAAAGGTAGTTGAAAACATGGTTAAAATAGTCAACGTGACTGCAGTGGTTCAACCTTAATGTTATGAAGCGACAAGAATACTTTTTGTGCACAAATGTAGTGAACTCAGTGCAGGCTTCCTATTTACGTCCGAAAGCCGACTCATTATTGGAAACATGCTACAAGCGAAGCAATATCATTTTGCAAAAATGTACCCACAAACACTGGGCTTTTTAAAAAACCCACATCTACAATGGAGAAAAACATGATATGGATTATAGCACCTCTTGTGGCTGTGTCACCTGAAAAGTGCAGCAAAATGTTCTTCAGGTTTTATAGAGGGTCTCTTATTTCCAATGGGTTGCATCAAAACAAGTGATTCAAACTTTGCTGTGTTGTACACACAATTACAGCTGCCTTCTTTATCCTTTTCATTTGGCTCTTTTTCCGTTCACTCGCTATCTGCACTGATGCTTCGCAACGTGCCTTCAATTGACGCACACCTTGCCCGTATCTTTGACAAGCTACATAACCCCTGTGTATTTCTTCAGTCTGCCAGAAATATTACTCGCACATATTGTTTATGTGAATTTATTGCTATGCATTTTGTAATTAATATACATAAGTTCTGAACATTATAAAGCCAGCTTATCATATTTATGGTGTCTGGTCTGGTCTAATTTAATCATATTTTGCTTGTACATGATGCTACATTAGAATCTTAAACTATATCTATATCTACTATAGTTGTTTTGTTAAGTTTTAGAAGTCAGTTTTCATACTAGATTTCTGTAAAAAATAAAGTGGGATACGTTAATCTCCCATGTCACTGTTGCTGAGCTCTAGTTTTGTGCTTACAGCTGATTGGTCCATGGTTAGCCTCAAAGGTTCCAGGGTAGACAAAGTGTCAGACTGAAAAGCTCTAATTGGAACTTTTATTTTTAGAGTGCTGATGATGTGTGGACAATACTGTGGTTTGTAGTAAAGAAATACAAAGCTATCAAATCATACCCGATGACACACATGGAATCAGTTATGACCCTTCTACAAATAAGAATGTAATTTTAATAGCAATTTGCATCAAATTGATTTCACTGTGTCCAACAGTAATTTCATGATATATAATAAAGCTTTCTTGATGTGAAATCCATTATTAGATTATAGTAAGTACATATGGGCCGTTTTTACACACACTCTGCTCTCCATCACATTTTCATGTGTCATTAACCGATCCCTATAATGAATAATGGAGCATCCATTTCGAAAATAATCAATCCAGACAAGTGAGACATTCATAATTGAAAAGAGAGATTTACCTCTCATTCGTTTAATGGAAGCCGCAAATTGACAGAAAGATAGATTGAATTTCATCGCCAATGATTTTTGTGTGTTTGCCAAGGATTTTGTATCTTTCTCATGAAAGAATATTAGAACAGCCAGCCACAGATGAAGACTCGGTACAGCCTTTGAAAAGAGGGTCTGGATGTTTGTGGGAGATGCAATAAACAGAAATGCTGTTCAGTATTAGTTTGTGTGGAAGGCTTTGTTGTATTTTATATTCCATTGTTGTAGTTTCATATATTGCACACTGTATATGACTCATGTCTGATAGAGGCTTTCAGCAGAACACTATATGACATCTAGATGAGACTACACTGAAAATCCCATCTACTGAAGATGGAGAGAGAGAGTGAAATGAAAGTGGTTGGCATAGTGATGCACTGTGGCATAATATTCCCACAGATGGCAGAAAGACCAGAGACCAGCTTCCCACCAAAACACTCCACTCAACTCTGTAACCCTCAGACGTACATCCAGGTTGCGTATGTGTGTTTGAGTGGCAAGCTGTACCCACATGACCCTCAAAGCAGAATCCAAGCTGATTCTGCCCACTGTGCCAGGAAAAACTGACAGACTTATTCTTGGGGCCGGTTCACACAAAACACATTTTTGCTGCTAAAAACGCATGACGCAGGTCAGTAGAACGAAAAAAAGTTGGACTTCTTTTAACTTGAACTACGCATTTTTAGAATGCTGTGTCATGCGAGAGACACTGCAAAAAACACAAGAAGCGAGCACCATGTAAGTGTGTATACATTGCAATGGAAAAGTGGTGTAGTGGAATGGAAAAACGCCCTAAGGGGCGAAGGGCCCTATTGTTTTCTTTGGGTAAAAAGGTTTTTTGACCTTTTGGGCACTATTGGGGCCTTTAACATGTTAAAAAAACTCTTTGCACACATGTTGGAATCGTCTGCTATTAGGGCCGGGCACAAGTTGTCATGGAGCGGTCTTGGGCGGGCTCTGTGGTACACCTTTTTATATGGGTGTATTTGAGGGGCCCTGTAGCACACCCCTTTTCACCTACAGTAACCAAACTTCATACAGTTCTCATCGGGATTTCCCGATTTGCTTTAATCTTCCTCAGAATAATGTCAATACATCGCAGATGTACACCTGTGAAAGGATTCTTGATATCTTGAATACTGTTGTCATGGAAACATGTCAAACTTTTGGGGGGGTTTGAGACTTTTAGCATGCTTCAAATTGCATGAAACTCAGCACACACATAAGGGTTGTCAGCCAGAAGACATAGACAAAGCCTCAGAAATGGGTGTGGAGGAGAAACTCTATAGCGCCACCTTTTGACTAAGGTTGGGTCACTAAATGACAGCATTGGCCTGTGAACGGCATAGGCCTGTGATAACACAGAAGTGTTTTCTGTGATGGGATCATGACAGAAAGTGTAAATGCTAATGTGATTTTATCATTCATATTCTAGGTAATGTAATTACTATGTAATAAACATAAATGCTCATGCGATTTTCTCAGCCAATTTATTCAACAAAATTCAATTATCAAATTATGTAACTTGGAATCTTGTTTCTCTACTTTATCTCCCCAAAGAAAGCACTTTAAAACTTTTATATCCCCTTTTTTGTCACATTTTTAATCTCTATTAACACTTTTAAATAGGGGGTTTGTACAGACAGAAAATGATGCATTGGAAGGAAGTCAATGCAGTCAGTCTAAAAATTGCCCATATTTTCTCCGGATACCAAAAAAGAAAAGAAAAAAGAAAGCATTTGCCAGAAATAAACGTGGCAATATGAAAGCTCTGTTAGAGCACCCACCTGGCCCAAAACCAACATTCGTTTAATAGGACAGCTTGACTAATGACAGATGGGTGGAGTGTTTGGGAAAATATCTAAATATAAACATTTTACAATGCCATATACTTTCTGGAATAGTTTTTTAAAACAGCCATGTTCATTGTTGAACAATCATGGATATGTTTCTGTCTTCTTCCTTAGTTCAGTACATACACTGATCAGTGAGTCAGACATTTTCAGTTCCATGCAATCAAACATCCACTCCCTATGAATAACATACTGGACAGTAAAAAGCACACATTGACTGCTCACTATACTTACCAGATACTCACTCTATTCTCACTATACTTGATACCAGCTGGACTTCAGTCATTTCATCATTTGACGATGTTGGTTAAATGCCAGCTGTGCTTTTAACCCTCTGGGGTCTGAGGATTTTCGGGGCCCTGGAGAAGTTTTGACATGCGCTGACATTTGTGCTTTTTTCAGTTGTTCATAAACATATTAATGGAAAAGGTGCCATTACACTGTATTCAGCACAAACTAGGCTACAATAATATGTGAGGAACATGTATGTACATGTTTGTGTTTTTGAAGGAATAACGTTTATGCGTGGTTATTGAAAAAACTAAAAACTTAAGTCACTGAAATAAAGCCAAAAAATATATATTAAATCTGTGTTCACAAGACTTCTGGGTATTGGAGGTTGTAGACTAGAGTTTTTGCTTCAAAATTATGTAAAAATTATCCTGCCTACTCTTTCATTTATAACAATATGTTGATTTAGTTTTTGTAAGACACTTTTTGTCAAGAAACACAGTATGCGTGGAGGTGTGAATCATCATGAATAATAGGTGATTTACACCTGAGAAGACAAAAGAATCGCATAATGACCTGTAATGACTTGCATATTAATGAGGCCTTTCAGTCAGGTAGGCTCTGAAAAAACCCTCTATGATCATGTCTCAAGCTCATCATGGTGTATATCAAACATACAGAAAAAACAGCAATACTGTGAAATATTATTACAATTTAAAATAATGGTATTCTATTATATACTTTACATTATAATGTATTTCTCTGATGCAAAGTGTCTGAACAATTATGTTACCTCTATGGCATTTCATATAGGCTTCTAGCTTAAAAGCATGCACATTTGGAGAAATATTGATGGATTCTCATATGTTTGTCAATTTTCTATACAGAGGAGTAATATTTATTCAATATTTATTGTCATTTACTATGAGCACTGGATACTGTGTTTTCAATTCATACTTGCAGCCGGAGGGCGCTTTGTGCACATTTAGTCCACAAATATCTCCTAAAGAAGAATAGGCCATGTGACATTCCAGGAACTAACAGGCCTCCAGAGATCGCTAACTATGGCTATTCAAAACACTTTTGAAGACAATAAATACATGATTGAGACGATGTATACATGTATTGCCTCAGAATTAGCGTCTGAATAGCGCTCCCTCCGTGGGCTTGGCCGCATTAGCAGATAATGAGCTGAATCACGGGCGTCTGACATGTCTCTTTTCATACAGATTACATAAACAAAGAATTTTTGTTTTCAATTTGATTTACACGGTTTAAAACCTGACATTTCAATGTTTCTTTAGACATAAGTCTAATTTTTTTGTGATTAGTATTCACTAAGTTACAGTTCATTTTCTGAGAACTATCAGATTGGACTTCGTTCAGAGGGAGACGAGAGATCACGCATCATGTTAGTTTTCTTTATTTTGCAAAAAGCACAACATTTTGGTGTTACTCTGAGTGTACACAAATAAAAGAAGATATTCCACAGATTAAAATGGTGTATAACTCTTAATTGTATGTGCAACATTGATGGAGTATTTTGAGTCTCTTTCACACTGGTAAGAAAAAAACCGAGGCAGTATCGCCGGCGTGACTGCCGACCCGAGGGAGTTAATGAACAACATCATAACTGTTCGCAGGCAATTGAATCATCAGTGTCCCACTGTTTTTTGGATCAAGATTTTAGAAGAAAATATATATGCATAGGCTTATATAAAATCAAAATTTTAAGGTGCTGTATTGCATACAGTGTATTACATTTTAGCTTTTATGCAGTTCACTTAAAAGTTTAGTTCCCCCAAAAATGAAAATTCTGTCATCATTCATCATGTCTTTCTAAACCCATAAGACTTTTGTTCATCTTCGAAACACAAATTAAGATATTTTAATGAAATCTCAGAGATTTCTGCTGCTCCATTGAATGTCTATTCACCCTAAACTTTAAAACGTTCATAAAGAAATTATAAAAGAAATCCATATGAATTGAGTGGTTTAATCCAAGTCTTCTGAAGAGGCACGATATAATGAACAGATTTAATTTAGGCTTTAGGCTTTTATTTCACATATAGGCAATAAGGTTCATTCTCGTGTCATGAGCTTCAGCAGGAACCAGTGAGGTTTGTTCTTGTGCATCAAGCAAGTAAGGTTGAGCTTCAGTTTAGCATATTTGATGTGATCTACATATGTTCGCTGATCAATGTGAATAAAAGCCTAAATTCAATCTGTTCATCATATAGTCATGTCTCTTCAGAAGATTTGGACTAAACTTGATTCTTTTACATTATTTTACAATGTCTTTATTAAAGTTTTGAACCGTCTGAGTTTTGGTTGAATAGACTTTCAATGGAGGGACAGAAATATTGTTAAAAATATCTTCATTTGTGTTTTGCAGATAAATGAAAGTCTTATGAGTTTGGAAGGACATGAGAGTAACTGATGACAGAATTTTCATTTTTGTGACGTGAAGTGACATGTGGCCAAGTATGGTGACCCATACTCGGAATTTGTGCTCTGCATTTAACCCATCCAAGTGCACACACACAGCAGTGAACACACACACCGTGAACACACACCCGGAGCAGTGGGCAGCCATTGCTGCGGCGCCCGGGGAGCAGTTGGGGGTGCCTTGCTCAAGGGTCTCACCTCAGTCATGGTATTGAGGGTGGTTAGAGCGCTGGACATTCACTCCCCTCACCGACAATCCCTGCCGGACCTGAGACTCGAACCCATGACCTTTGGGTTACAAGTCCGACTCTCTATCCATTAGGCCACGACTGCCCCCCTTTAACCTATCCCTTTAAATAATGCTGCACTGTGAATAATAAACAGTGCAAGTATTAAAAGAATTTAAAAATAATGTTTTTTAAACAGTATCAAATCATGTACATCATGTAACATTGCAGTACACTGCTGTCACTGCTTGAAATTTAATGTCAGCTACCCACCTGCAGAATTCTGCAGAAAGATTTCCACAGAATTTCGTCATTTGCCAGAACACCTGTTATTCACATTCTAAACATCCACTGGGCCATGCATTTAGTTTATTTATTATTTTGGCTAATAATAGCTTAATAATGCTATGAAGAAGAAAATGTGCACAGAAAATGTTTTTAAAAAAATAAATAAATAAATGTGTGAGATTGGACAAAATTACTACATTTTTATATATCACAAAGTTCTGTTGCAGAATAACTTGTCTGTTAGCCATCAGGTCATTCAACATGACAATGAATCAAAGACAGTTGTGAGTGCTCGTCATACACTTCTTGAATAAGTGAATAAGTCATGACTGAGCAGGCCATTCAAGCAGGACATCCCACAAATATACAGCGGGGAAAATAAGTATTTGACACATCAGCATTTTTATCAGTAAGGGGATTTCTAAGTGGGCTATTGACACAAAATTTCCACCAGATGNTGTTTTTCTATATACTGGTATTGAAACGTACTTAAATGATGTGGTACACACAAGGGTAAAGTTAAACAAGTATGATCCTCATGTTTAATGATGTACTGTAGGTGACTGTCCCGATAAACCAGGGTAGTCCTCATAAGTCATAATTAAATCAGGAAACGCCCACTCCCGCCCTGTCCTCACAGTGCTTTAGAATGTCAGGTCTTCATATTTCCAGACTGTTTCACTAGAATTTAATTCTGAGCAGTCAGATTTTTACCCCATGCCATAAGGAGCAGTTTAATGTTTCTTATTAATCTCTATGACAAAGGGAAAGGTGGGTCCCCATAAACCACAATGGAACTTATTTGGGAAAAAAGTCCTTATAAACCACCCGTACCAGTATAGGTGTGTGTGTGTGTGTGTGTGTGTGTGTGTGTGTGCACGTGCGTGTGTGTGTGCACGTGCGTGTGTGCGTGCGTGTGTGTGTCTGCATGTGGAATCAGGGCACCAGGTTGGGGCAGTGTGTGAGTATGTTGTCAAGGGCAAATGGTGCCCAAGGATCAGGTGAACAGATTGTCTATGTGTGCTAGGGATATACTGCATTTTAAATAGTTCATCCAAAAGGGAAATGTGTCACCTCAAAGTCTCCGCTCAATATAAAAGCCTTTTCATGTGTTTATTCCTCACGCTTTTCATTTTTGGTGGTAAATATTCCAAGTTTGCCCACAAACAATCACGCATGATCTTCCCTGCAGTCTGTTTACGCAGCGGCTGAGTTCACAGTTTGAAGCAACACATGGTTTGAAAAATGTAATTTGCTGTGTTGTTTCTTCCAAAGGAGGCGGTGGGAAATATCGATTGCCTCAAATACACAGGCCCAGTTTTGTGCCTGAGTACATGCGGAGGTCATGAGAGGCCTGCGTGTTACACGTCCCCATAGGCTTCGGTTCTCCTCCTCTTCTCATTCTTTCTTTCTCTCCTCCAATCATCCATTCACAGCCCACAGTGGCATTAACACTCCCTAATCTCCCTGATTCCTGTGTGCTTTTCAGCCCAAAGTCCCATTAGACTCCTCAGCCTGATTTCCCCGATGCATCTACAAGCCCTGCTAAGTAAACAGGGTGGATTTGGGAGGCCGTCTAAGCAGGTGTTAACTCTTGTTCTGCTCTGACTCTGCGTTGGCATGTGAACAATACTGGAGCCGTGGAGCCCGTGGACGCACACCAAAGGCCTTTCAGCGCCAAGGGATCTCCCTCCGGTCAGCCTCTGTGTGGGCCGGGGAGGAGGCGACGCTCTTTGGGGGTATTGTCTGGCCTCCTAAAGCACCGCACTCCATTCTGGAGTGGCCGGCCACATCATAAAAAGGGGCGTGATTAGGCGCGGCTGGCCCTTGCCCCAGAGTCTCTTGGGATTATGCCTTTATGGCAGAGGGCAGCTCCAGATCAGCGCCCAAAGAGGCTAGAATCCCTGAGCCGGCCACACAGGGCTTTGAGGGCCGAAACGAGCGGCGGAGAAAATCCCCACGGCCCTTGTGTGCCGCTTTTTGTCTTTATCTCAGTCTTAGGCTGAGCGGGGATTGTTGTGGTCTGGGTTGAGAACTCATACTCTATGCCGCTCCCCTGATGGACGTGTTAAGCCTGTAACTGCAGTCCTTACAGTCTCTGAGGATGAGAACTCTTCCTGTTTTACCTTTTCAGCTCTCCTACCCAGAGATTATATCACTGCCAATATATTTTTCTGTGTGGTATTCAGTTGTTCGCAATTCCTGCTAATTCGGCTGTGGTTAGGGATGACAATCATAAAGAAATCATCGGTTCTGATTCTAATGTACTAATCGCTTCTGCATTTAGCCTCAGTGGCCACTGCAACTTGCTGTGCAGCACAGTGTATGGAAATTGTGCGAGAATTAAATGCAAAATTACATCTCGAGAAGGTGTTACAGGACAAGACAGAGCAATATTGATACGATCCATCTTCACGCTAAAGGTATTTAAAGCTTCTGGAACTCATTTCAAAAAGTTGTTTAATATAATATATTAAAATTGTATGTTTTTTATATATATATATATATATATATATATTAGGGCTGGGAAGCGATTACATTTTTTTTATCTAATTAATTACATGATGTGGCGATTAATTAACCTAATTAATTGCAAATTTATCATATTTCAAATTTGACTGAGAAATGACCACCAATTGATAATGTGTAAAGCATAAAATAGACATTACAAAAAGTAGATTCAGAAAGAAATATTTTATTTGTTTCAGCATAGAATTTTTTACATAAACTTTTGGACCATTCACAATATATGCACATTTATTATTAATGTGGGGGGCGATGCGTCACGCAGGCACAATAGTGCTGTATGACAGATGGGTTAGGGTTTAGGCTTTTTATTTTGTTTTTCCTTTTTTATTCAAAATATTTACAAACTTGTTGAATATCCTATCAGGAACTATAGGCAATATATGCATGGAAACACCAGATATTCTACATTTATTTTAGCCAATAAAAAAACGACTGCAGCTTTTAGGCGCGACGTTCTTTTCATTTTTATAGTTCACTTGAGGGACTTACTATGGCATTTTATAACTAAGTTAAAGTTTGATTCAAACTCTTATGTTGGCTTGGGAAAGCCTTAATGGGCAGCCTGCGGCAAAATAGCCACCACATGTCTGTTCGGTGTTCTTGAGCTGGCCGCTTTAAGAGGCGCGGCGCGGCTCGTGAACTGTGTGAGTGTGTGTGTAACATCGTATCAAGCAATCAACTAACATATTTGAACCCTTTCCAGCAGTGACTATAAGATTTTGAGATCCATCGTTTCACACTGAGGACAACTGAGGGACTCAAACACAACTATTAAAAAGGTTCAAACTTTCACTGATGCTCCAGAAGGAAAAACGATGCATTAAGAGCCGGGGGGTGAAAACTTTTTGAATTCGAAGATTAAGGTAAATTACTTAATTTGTCTTCCGGAAAACATGTAAGTATCTTCTGTTGCTTCCGAAGGGCAGTACTAAATGAAAAAAAAAAAATTTGATATTTAAAGCTGCAGTCTGCAACTTTTTTTGGTTAAAAATTATCCAAAATAAATTTTTGAGCAAGTACATAACCAGCCAGTGTTCAAAACTATCTAATTATCTTGTCTCGATTCACAACAGTAAGCTTGTAATAATGTTTTATAATAAGAGCGACCTGGCGGATTTCCGCGGGAAATTTGAGCATGCAGCAGTTCCTCTGTGCGTCATTACATCACGTCCGTAAACAAAGGAAGGAGTCCCGTCGAGAGGCTAGTCGGTTCATGTGAGGATGCTGCCGGTAGCAGCACATTTATAGCCTTTTCTCACAGCAGCTGAAATAATTAAACTAATCATTTTGATGGCGGATTGTAATCCAGAAAGATCCAAATGACAATCATCAGTGACAACTGGAGATTCACTCGTAGTCAAAAAGCAAAAGACTTGGACTGTGGAGTGGCTACAGAAATTGAAATCTACAGGTAATGCTAATATACACTAAATAGACAGTCACGCAATGCTGATGTTGTTAACAATAACAATTTGAGAACAATATAACAGTAATAATAATTTGCACGGTTTGGCATGATCCGAGCTAAGCGATCGTTAGATTTAATCATCATTGGCAGCGCGATTTATTGTAGGCTAATGCTTTTTTCCTCAGTTGGTCAAAACAAAAGTGGCAAACATGTTACTTACTTGTTCAGATGATATTTTCCAGTCAAAATTCTTATATTGGTCATACTTTCAAGATGTAGAATCTGTGATTCTGAAGTACAGTATCCACACCGGTGCGGTGACTGACAGCAGATAACTGTTCCGCATATGACTGCAATCGCATGTTTCAAACAGAGATGGCGACAAAGAGGAAAAATTGTGGACAGCAGCTTTAAACAAAATAAGAAAATTTTGGATGACTTCATCCTGTTCAAAAGTTTTCACCCCCCGGCTCTTAATGCATCGTGTTTCCTTCTGAAGCATCAGTGAATGTTTGAACCTTTCTTAATAGTTGTGTTTGAGTCCCTCAGTTGTCCTCAGTGTGAAAAGATGGATCTCAAAATCATACAGTCACTGCTGGAAAGGGTTCAAATATGCAAAAAAATGCTTGAAAACTGAAGAATCTGCAGGACCTGGAGGATTTTTCTGAAGAACATTGCTCAGTTTAACTGCTCAGGACAAACAAGGGACTCATGAACAACCATAACAAAACAAACAAACGGTTGTAGATCATCCAGGTAACCACACACAGTATTGAGAATCAATGGTTCACAAGCTTTTGAATGGGGTTATTTTAATAAATTCAGCTATTTTTTTGTCTTGTGAATTATATGTAAACATCTTTTATGTCAAATATCTTACTCAGGACAGTACTAAATAAAAAATAACATGCATTTTGTATGATCTCTCTTATTTTGTTAACATTTTTCACATTTTCACAGATTTTGCAAGGAGTTCACAAACTTTCAAGCGGCACTGTTTTGGGACGCTTGCCTTTACGTGCACATGAACTTTAATGACATCCCATTCTTAATCCGTAGGGTTTAATATGGAGTTGTCCCACCATTTGTAGCCATAACAGCTTCAACTCTTCTGGGAATGCTTTCCACAAGGTTTAGGAGTGTGTTTATGGAAATTTTTGACCATTCTTCAAGAAGTGCATTTGTGAGGTCAGGCACTGATGTTGGACAAGAAAGCCTGGCTCGCAGTCTCCGCTCTAATTCATCCCAAAGGTGTTCTATGGGGTTGAGGTCAGGACTCTGTGTAGGCCAGTCAAGTTCCTCTACACCAAACTCGCTCATCCATGTCTTTATGGACCTTGCTTTGTGCGCTGCTGCACAGTCATGTTGGAACAGGAAGTGGTCATCCCTAAACTGTTCCCACAAAGTTGGGAGCATGAAATTGTCCAAAATGTCTTGGTATGCTGAAGCATTAAGAGTTCCTTTCACTAGAACTAAGGGGCCAAGCCCAACTCCTGAAAAACAACCCCACACCATAATCCCCCATCCACCAAACTTTACACTTGGCACAATGCAGTCAGGCAAGTACCGTTCTCCTGGCAACCGCCAAACCCAGACTCATCCATCGCATTGCCAGACAGAGAAGCGTGATTCGTCACTCCAGAGAACACGTCTCCACTGCTCTAGATTCCAGTGGCAGCGTGCTTTACACCACTGCATCCGACACTTTGCATTGCACTTGCACTCTAAAAAATGCTGGGTTAAAAACAACCCAAGTTGGGTTAAAAATGTACAAACCCAGCGATTGGGTTGTTTTAACCCAGCGGCTGGGTTAAATGTTTGCCCAACCTGCTGGGTAGTTTTATTTAACCCAAATATTGTTTAAAAATTACTGTATTTCTTGCTTAAAATGAACCCAAAATATGTTGGAAATTAACATTTATTAATATGTTTAATAAACAAACATTTATTAATACTTTTTTTGAATAATATTTAAACAATAAACATTTATTAAATTGCTTATTAATAAATGCTCATCTTTTTGATTATTATTGTTGCCTCTAGTAATTATGAGTCTGATTTTTAATTTCCAACCTATTTTGGGTTCATTTTAAGCCAGACATATAGTAATTTGTAAACAATTGTTGGGTTAAATAAAACTACCCAGCAGGTTGGGCAAACATTTAACCCAACTGCTGGGTCAAAACAACCCAATCGCTGGGTTTGTCCATTTTCAACCCAACTTGGGTTGTTTTTAACCCAGCATTTTTTAGAGTGTGGTGATGTAAGGCTTGGATGCAGCTGCTCGGCCATGGAAAACCATTCCATGAAGCTCTCTACACACTGTTCTTGAGCTAATCTGAAGGCCACGCAAAGTTTGGAGGTCTGTAGCTATTGACTCTGCAGAAAGTTGTCGACCTTTGCGCACTGTGCGCCTCAGCATGCGCTGACCCTGCTCTGTGATTTTACGTGTCCTACCACTTCGTGGCTGAGTTGCTGTTGTTCCCAATTGCTTTCACTTTGTTATGATATCACTAACAGTTGACCGTGGAATATTTAGTAGTGAGGAAATTTCACAAATGGACTTATTGCACAGGTGGGAACTTATCACGGTACCACGCTTGAATTCACTAAGCTCCTGAGAGTGACCCATTCTTTCACAAATGTTTGTAGAAGCAGTCTGCATGCTTAGGTGCTTGATTTTATAGACCTGTGGCCAGCTGGTGATAAAGAAAAATGCCATGTCGCAATATTGAAAATATTTCCATTTTAAACCATGAAGGCGAGCCAGCTGATATCACACAAACAGTGTGCAAACTTTGCGTGAGAGTTATGTGGGTGAAGAAGTCTCAAACTTTCCAGAAACGGAAAGTAAAAACAGACTGAGCTTTTGGCATCCAACGCTGCAATAACGGCTCAAATTCTCTTAGAGACAATGAGAGATGAATCTAATTTGTTTTCTTAATATTTCTTTTGTGGCCTATAGTGAGAAACAAAAATAGTATTTTTCATGAATCGAGAAGTATTTCGTGTTAAACAAGTTGTTCTTTAAATGAGGAGTAAGCTATCTAACTAATCTTGTATTGTCCTCGCAGCATGTCGGTTATGTGGTGATGCACTATGATATCGCGGGGCAAATGAATTGCAATATTAATTTAATAATAAAAGTAGCATAATAAGAAAAATAATTTAATAGCCCTGCCTGCCCGTCTGCTATATGCCACTGTAAAGGGATAAACAGTGTTCGGGAACGGCATCAAATTTATTAACTGTTTTATCCAAATCCACATGCATAGACCATTCAGTACTGCAATGTCCGAGTCTCTCCTGTCTCACAATGTTTCTCATGTGTTTTCAGTCGGCGGAAGCAAGAAACATTTACTACCGTGGACTAGCTTTGACGCTCTGAACAGTGGCCGCGCAGCCAAATTTTTATGACCATGGACGGTGCGCGTGTGCATGCGCCGAACGCATCTTTCCGGGCTCATGGGCAAAGGAGTATCTTTGAAAGGCTCGCGCGCTCATGGGCAAAGGGACAACACTGAAGAAGTGACACTTTGCTACAATGTAAAGTAGTGAGTGTACAGCTTGTATAACAGTGTACATTTGCTGTCCCCTCAAAATAACTCAACACACAGCCATTAATGTCTAAACCGCTGGCCACAAAAGTGAGTACACCCCTAAGTGAAAATTTCCAAATTGGGCCCAGTTAGCCATTTTCTCTCCCCGGTGTCATGTGACTCGTTAGTGTTACAAGGCCTTAGGTGTGAATGGGGAGCAGGTGTGTTAAATTTGGTGTTATCGCTCTCACTCTCTCATACTGGTCACTGGAAGTTCAACATGGCACCTCATGGCAAAGAACTCTGAGGATTTGAAAAAAAGAATTGTTGCTCTACATAAAGATGGCGTAGGCTATAGGAAGATTGCCAAGACCCTGAAACTGAGCTGCAGCACAGTGGTCAAGACCATACAGTGGTTTAACAGGACAGGTTCCACTCAGAACAGGCCTCGCCGTGGTTGACCAAAGAAGTTGAGTGCACATGCACAGCGTCATATCTGGAGGTTGTGTTTGGGAAATAGACTTATGAGTGCTGCCAGCAGTGCTGCAGAGGTTGAAGGGGTGGGGGGTCAGCCTGTCAGTGCTCAGACCATACGCAGCACACTGCATCAAATTGGTCTGCATGGCTGTTGTCCCAGAAGGAATATTCTTCTAAAGATGTTGCACAAGAAAGCCCTCAAACAGTTTACTGAAGACAAGCAGACTAAGGACATGGATTACTGGAACCATGTCCTGTGGTCTGATGAGACCAAGATAAACTTATTTGGTTCAGATGGTGTCAAACTTGTGTGGCGGCAACCAGGTGAGGAGTACAAAGACAAGTGTGTCTTGCCTACAGTCAAGCATGGTGATGGGAGTGTCAAGGTCTGGGGCTGCATGAGTGCTGCCGGCACTGGGGAGCTAGAGTTCATTGAGGGAACCATGAATGAGCAGAGCATGATCCCCTCCCTTCGGAGACTGGGCCGCAGGGCAGTATTCCAACATGATAACGACCCCAAACACACCTCCAAGACGACCACTGCCTTGCTAAAGAAGCTGAGGGTAAAGGTGATGGACTGGCCAAGCATGTGTCCAAACCTAAACCCTATTGAGCATCTGTGGGGCATCCTCAAACAGAAGGTGGAGGAGCACAAGGTCTATAACATCCACCAGCTCTGTGATGTCGTCATGGAGGAGTGGAAGAGGACTCCAGTGGCAACCTGTGAAGCTCTGGTGAACTCCATGCCCAAGAGGGTTAAGGCAGTGCTGGAAAATAATGGTGGCCACACAAAATATTGACACTTTGGGCCCAATTTGTACATTTTCACTTAGGGGTGTACTCACTTTTGTGGCCAGCAGTTTAGACATTAATGGCTGTGTGTTGAGTTATTTTGAGGGCACAGCAAATGTACACTGTTATACAAGCTGTAAACTCACTTCTTTACATTGTAGCAAAGAGTCATTTCTTCAGTGTTGTCACATGAAAAGATATAATAAAATATTTACAAAAATGTGAGGGGTGTACTCACTTCTATGAGACTATGAGATA
>RJVU01050431.1:204808-222342 GCA_003731715.1 Anabarilius grahami | reverse complement strand
CTAAAACTTTCCATGTAAACTCGTAAAAATTCAACCACTTGCTTCGCCACTGAAACGTTTTTCCATTTCGGCTTACGTTACTATGCACACATAATTTTCGGCACCTCCCGTCCAATTTTCTGTCATATAGAGCACTTATTCTTAAATATATAAAGGTCCCATGACTTCATGACTTACTGTATTTTTTTCCCAATTTCCCACTAAAATATTTTTGAGCTTGGCATAGCAAGAAAAATTTATTTTCATTATGTAAAAATGCCCAATGAGTTTTAAGATTTTATTAGTTTACATGACTTTCCATGTCTAGAAATCATATTTTTTAAATCAGGATAGCTAATTTTTCCTAGGCCATAGGAACCTGGTTCTTCAAAGAAAGAAAAAAGATTAGTTGGTTTACCTTATTTTAATGTTTCTTCTTATTTTAAAGTCATCTTGAGGCCCCCAGTTGAGAATCACTGATATAGAGACCAGTCACTTCCTAATGGATGAAAAAAAATTGGAAATAGATATCCTATTCCACACAGTAAAATGGGTGGTAATGTTGTTTCATGATGACTTTAAACTGTTTATAAAATATTATTTATCATATTTGAATTATCATATTTATATAAGCTCATTCTTGTGATGAGCATACATGAGTATCTAGTGTTATGGTAACTCTCCAAGATCCAGTGGGGGGGGTAAGGTTTGGAGAACATGTAAAACTTGTGGATTTGTTATCGTGTGCGAATATATGGGTATCCTCTGCTCATGGGAATGTGTGTGTGTTTGTAGTATGTGCCCCTTGCCTGGCCTGTGGTTGAGTCATCAGTGTTCTGATGACTTCATCTGTTCTGAAACACTGCAGATATTTGGAGAGGAGCTGTTGGCTTTGGCAGACTCCAGAGAGGAGTGACCTCATCCAAACAAATCACTCACACACTGCCCAGCCACAAACTCAGACTGACACTTCAGGGACACTCAAGTTCTCATATGAAAAAATAAAGCTGAAAAAAATATTTTTCTTATATGAAAAATAAAGCTGAGCTTCTGTAGATAGCTCTCTCTTTTTTTTTTCTTTTTTTTTGCTGAAATAAAATTTGATTTATTCCAAAATTATCTGTAAATAATTTCATCAATCAACTCCGGTTGGTTACAATTAGTTTTTACAAATCGTACTGGAAAATAATAATAAAAACAATGATAATAGTAATAAACATAGCTGCAGGTAGCAATTATCGAGGCCAAGCACACCATAGCCAAAATGGGAGGATAAGCAAGCATGGCAGGTAGCATCAGACCAACTGCAAAAATTAATACTTAAAGTTAGTGATGCACTTAAATGGAAATTCTGTCCCGAAACCAAAAATTCAGGATGCACTTGGCCGAAAACCGAAAATTACTTTTTAAAAATTATATAAAAACAAACCTGTGTGTGTGTGTGTGCACAACACGTTTGACTTTAAAACTGCAAGAAAATAAAAGCCAAAAATCTGAACACGTTTTGCTGCAAATTTTAGGTGATATCTCAAAAAAATTAGCTTTCAGTAAGATTTTGTTTGTGCGCAGTACCAAACTTTTCCATATATGGTTTTCTAGCGATCTGAACCATAAATTTCAGCACTTGGACTACGTCAGAAATAGAACGGGAAATCCGTTTACTGTCGGGAATTTGTCGCGCCGCACCGCATCCAGTGTAGACAATATCATGGATTATAATGGGTTCTATTGTCTTTTGATATTTTGGGTAAGTTCTACTGTATCTTTCAACATACCTTCTGATGTTCATCCATGTTTGTTTGTTTTCATGCTATAACATCTATATAGAATCTTGTCCCCTTCTCATGGAACCAGGGTTACAATCGTAGCTGAGAGGTTCCCTTTCGAAAGAACTCAATGCTGTGTAGAATGTTGATGCTATCGGAACATTCATACCCGCTATGCCATGCAGAGAAATACCTGCCCAAAAGTTGTAATTGGGATTGAATAAAGTCAAGAAATCAGTATTGTCAACCCAGCCCTAGTGTCTAAACCAGAGGTCTTCAACCCTGCTCCTGGGGAGCCACTGTCCTGCAAAGTTTAGTTCCAAGCCTAATCAAACACACCTGAAGTATCCAATCCAGCTCTTCAGGATTGCTTGAAAACAGGTGTGTTAAAGCAGGTTGGAAATAAAGTTTGCAGGATAGTGGGTCCTCAGGAGCAGGGTTGAAGACCTCTGGTCTACACAGCTGACATGTTTACCCTTTAAGGTTTACCCATGTTGTATGCATGAAGTAGAACACAGTCAAAATGTGCCATCGGAGAAGTGCTAATAAAATGTCACTGTTTTGGTCAATGATTTCAGCCCTCCAAAACCATTTTAGCTGAAACCGAAAATTGCTGTTTTGACCGAGAATTTTTTTTAGCCAAAATTTCAGTGCATCACTACTTAAAAGCCTTTGTTGATGATTTTAGGAAAATGGTTGAAAACCATAAATACAATCATGGTTCCGATGACACATACCAACTTTCGTAATGATACGGCTATGCGTTTTATATATACAGTCAAACCAAAATGTATTCAGACACCTTGAACATTTCATTCATTTATGCAGTTCACTATAGTTAAAAAAATGGTAATAAAATATGACAAGATCTCAGAGTTAAACTGTGTTAGAAAAAAAAAAATCTTAATTGTGTCAGATAAAACTTAAGCAAAACATGGTCAAGCCAAAGTGTCTGAATAATTTTTGGTTCCAAATTTTTATCAATTTTACTTGTAGTCCACTGTATGAATAATTTTTGGGTATAATATGTCACAGTTTACTTTATTTTGCTATCATTACTTACATAAATGAACTGTAGTGTCCTGCACCCACTAGTAAAAATATATCAAAAATATCAAAAATGTCTGAATAGTTTGCCTATATATATATGTATAATCACAAAATTCTAAATGGTCGATGGCCAAAATGGCACACTGATTATTGATCAAAATGTTCAGAAATTATAAGCAAATATACATTTCTCATATACCTTGACCAGTCGTCGTTGTCATAACACACCAAATCTGGTCTGAATATGTCAAAGTGTGGTGAAGATATAACCTCACATCTATTTTGGCATGCTCTTTGGTGAATTTGTTCACAAGTTATTTGAAAATGGTTAGATTAATCAACTTTAATTGCATAAAATGTTGTTGCCATGGTCCAATGATGATTCAATTAAATGTTTGTGAAAATTGGAGCAGTACTCTAGGAGGAGTTTGAAAAGTAGGTTTTTTTTTGTTTGTTTGTTTTTTATAAAATTCAAAATGGCAGAAAAAAAACTAATTATTTGAAAAACAAATAAAAATATTAAAATTGATATCCAGGTGATCACAAACTAATTTCATGGAAATTAGTTGGTTAATATGTGTGGGAACCCTGACATTAGAAAGTTTGCAGAAAAATCAATGCAGTGGAGTGTTGCCACTGGCAAATGTGTGTGTCTGTCATGTTGGTATCCCTTCATTGATTGCATCAGTTTTTTTTCCCTCCTGATAAGAACTGGATCTGTTCCTCTGAATGCAAACAAACCTCAAACCGCTCTGAGCTTCAGATGTGGAATACTGTCTAGACAGAGAGAGAAATATTTTTTAGTTAAGGTTATGTTACTAGTCCCTTGGAATGATGGTGCCAGAAAGACACCAGCACAGCATCTCGCTCTCACACAATTACACAGTTCTACAGGAAGATGAACTCCATGACAGCAATTAAAACACATAATTTCTGCTTCCATTACATCTGCTTCCAGTACAATTTTGTTTGTAGATGAAGACAAATATCTTATATATCATTGTGATTTTTATATTTGAGCAGAGGCCCAGGGCTGATATCTCATCAACACATTTCTCTCACACATTCAAGTATGTGTGATCTACTGAGGTCACACACATTGAATGAGAAGGGTGTATTTGTGTGTATTATTCAGTGGGGAAAAAATACAGTATATCTGGCTAATATATAAAGTCAGTGGCACTAAAGATCAAACGTTTGGGGTCGGTAAGATTGGTTTAATGTTTTTGAAAAAAGTATGTTATGCTCAACCAAGGCTACATTTATTTTATCAAAAATATGATAAAATTGTGAAATACAATTACAGTTTAAAATAACTGTTTTCAATTTTAATATATTTTAAAATGTTATTTTTATTACTCCAGTCTACAGTGTCACATGATCCTTCAGAAATCATTCTAATGTGCTGATTTGGTGCACAAGAAACATTTCTCATTATTTTCAATGTTGAAAACAGTGATTCTGCATGATCCATGATGCTTTTTTTAGAAGTTTCAAAAGCATTTAAAAAAAAAATTTTAACGAAGGCAACTTTAATGCGCATCTGACTGATAGATAAACCATGCGCACTTATGTCAGTGTTGTTAATGGTGTAGTTATTTCAGAAGATTCCTTGACACCTTCAGTTTAACAACATTAAGTTCATAATTTCATTTATCATTCATTGAACTGTGCGTATGCATTTAGACACTTAAATTATGTGTTTGCTCCGTCCATGCAATAAATGCGCGCCTTGAAACTGCTCAGGTAACGTCAATGACCCATTTCCTTAAAATTTCAGTATTTTATCTTATCGAAACTAACGGCAACGTTTCCACGCAATAAAAACATTTTATTTCAACAGTAGTGACTTGGCAGCTTTATCAATAGCTTGAGCAGTTTGACTCAGAATTGCTGTCTTAATAGAGAGCTGTCATCTGCTCATGTGAATAGCAGTGGCTGTCCTGAGGAGAGCTCAAATGTGGGCTACGGACGGAGCGCGAGCGCAATCCAGTGAGAGGCGGTAAAGAGTGCAGCGCGTATCTGTGAAGGAGAGCTATGAGGGCACAAATGACGGCGCACAACGTCTCACATCAATTCGCGCATGTAGTAATTTAATGTTTATAAATTTTAAAGCACTGAATCGCTATAGAATTGCGATTAATCCGATTCTTTGCATTTTACATTGATTATTGACCGAAATTAACGATTTACGATTCAAAAAACATGTTTCAAGTTCGATGCATGTGCATCGTCAGGATTTGTAATCGATGCATCAAGAAAACGAGTGAATCGTTACACCCCTAATTTTTACTTTTTGATAACATTTGAGCATGTTTACAGAGCACTTTTTGCAGGGTTTCAATAGGAATTCAGCAAAATGGTAAAATTTTCCCAATGCAGATTTTGTAACTTGTTCAAATTGGTCATTCATGCAAATTTGCTGCATTTACCAACAGAAAGCTTCTTGATTTGCAAGCGACATTCTTGTGAGCTGTGCTTCATACAATACTACATTATTGAAAATCTACACAAACCTTTTTTGCCCCCAAAATATAGCTGAAATTTCACTAATGTGGCCACACCTTAAGTCATTCAGATTTGCAACAATTACTTTAATATTCTACCACCCTTGATTCCTTGATTACAACCATAATGAACAGCAGAAAATCATTGTCTTTAGCGTAATGGCCACATTTAGAAAGTGTTTTCCCACTTCATTGCCATAATGTAAATTACATTGGCGAAATAGACTGCCATCTCTCAGAACATTATCTACACAGATCACTTTCTGTTTAGAACAAACTAAAGTGCTCTACCAATCTGTCACACCCATCTACTTTTTACCATCTTTCTCTCGCTTTCTCTTTCTCTTTTTGTGTAATCACCAAATACTTTTCATTTCCTATTTCATGATCCACAGTGTAATGTATGCTTCAGTGTTTTACATGCTTGTGTGGAAGCCTCTCTCTCTCCCTCTCTGTTGATCATCCACCCCCGTTTCTGCCCCCCTAGGATCTTCTCCCTCCATCAAGAGCTATTATAGGCCTCATTAGTGTCATCGAGCCAGATCACAACACTTCTGTTGTTTTAACACTGTCTCTCCTTTTATCTGTCTGTCTCTTACTGTCTCCACCTGTTTTTGTGTCTCTCATCCTGGATTTAGAGGGAGATGTAAATAATGGCTTTTTTTAGTTTAGGTGTAGTAGAGAGGACTGTGTTTGTAAGCACTTGAACCTATATATATATATATAGTGTGTGTCATATGTGTTTAACAAAGCATGCGATTGACATTGCTTCTTTATTGATCATAGAATACACCCAGAAAAAGCACTGTCTGATTCATCATTCTCACTCCTAGCAGAACACATGGCTATAGATGTGATTTTTGGTAATTACTCAACAAATTAATGAATTGCTGATTTTGTGGACTTTGGCATAACGGTTGATAAGAAGAAGTTCCATCCAAGCTTTTTTTTTTTAATGTTGAAGTGTGACTGTGTACAAATTAGGGCTGCACGATTAATCGAAATTAACCTGAAATCGCACGTAAACCGATTTGGCTTAGTGCGATTATGAAATCGCAAAGGCTGCGATTTACTTCATGCGCAGCTTGTCAGTAAAGCACAGCTCTGTGATCAGTAGTAAATGCAGCTCCATCTGAAAGTACTGGGAGTTTGCGTCGCTTATAACATTCATTTGAAAAAGCAGCACGCATCAAACATCTTTCCAAACATGAGAAGGATTTATCTTTTCCAACAAAAGACAACATTTAATAACATGTTTTTACTCCAAACTCACTTCATAACGTCAGTTGAGTGTTTGAAATAACATCCCTCTGTGAGATGATGTGCCTTATACACAGAATAAGGCACACAACATATTATTTCATAGTATTCTATACAGTAATAAAGGCTATGTCGATTAGCATTGCATTATAACTATACTTTATTATCAAGAAAATACCCGAGAAGGCTTGAAGAACTCAGATAAACCATATGTTATCGTAGTTGTGTTTATTAGTCATGTTTAATCAAAGCGTTTCAATCTTCTGATTATTCAGCTACAGCAATATATGATGCCCATAGGGATTTCCTGGAACAATGTGCATTATTTTACTTCTGTGAGGCATATTTGGAGTTTCTTCGCAAGAGCGCCATCTGGCTTTCAGATGGAGCAGCATTTACTACTGATCACAGAGCCGTGCTTCACTGAAAAGCTGTGCATAGAAAAATCGCAGGCTTTGCCAAATCGCATTTGATTTAATTTCGATTAATCGTGCAGCCCTAGTGAAAATGTGTCAAATGGACATTTTTGACTTTGCATCGCATGCATTGTTTCACCTCTCACCATCTGTATCACATTTATAACTAGAAAAAAAATAGTTTAAAGTATAACATTTTAAAAATCCATCTCAATATGCATTCTGTTGCAGTCAGTGCTTCATTTAGCTGATTTTTGAGCACAAAAACAGGGTCTGTCCAAAGCTAAAAGTCACTGTATACAGTCTATAGTGTCTTTCCCAACACTAATAAATCAGACTACTAGGAACAGCACAAAATAACACCATCATTAATCACAATATCAAAAATGATGTTGAAATAAAGTCAAACAATAATTGTCATGTGTTGCCGTGATCGATCATTTGATGGCACCTCAGAGTACTTATGTTTATTACTATTTGTGTGTGTGTTTGTATGCACTGAAGCATGTCTGTTGGTTTTGTGTTTTAAATTGTCCTCTTTGATTTATGACTTGCTGTCCCTGTCCTAATTACACACGGGCTCTGTCACTGCAGTGCTAATGGAATGAAATGACCTGGTCACATTACTGCCCTCATCTGCTGTCTGCCTTCCAAGACTGCTGGAGATAAATCACCCCGTCGGGCGTTTCTTACACACACACATATACACTCTCTTGGCATCCCTCTGATGTGTTGCTGTATGCGTGGTATTTTATTGTCATATCTGATTCTACCTAATGATTCAGTCTCTAGAGAATCCTGCTTTGCTCTGATCCACATTGAGCATGAGTAATTAGCTTCCTTCTCACAGGCAAATGACACTGTTTGTTCCTTCATAACCTCTCGCTTTTTGATATAGCTGCTTTATTTGCGAATCTGTAGGAGTTTAAGACTTTTCGTTTAAACTTTCCCTGACTTCCTATATTACAGCCAATTAGTTCCATGAAGCACAAAGTTCTGATTAGTGGGATTGGTAAGGCAAGCATCATTACTATACTACTATAGCTCTTGTGCTGATACGAGAAATAACTCAATTGTTGAGAAGTTTTTTTTGTTTTGTTCCCTGGAGGGACAATAAAACAGGAGAAGAAGGCACTGAAGAAGTAGCCTGAGCCATATCTATAGACCAGAAACCTGCTGCATTTTAAATAAGTTTCTCACATGTGCTGTAACCTATGGGTTAGGTTGTATACTCCATCATATTGGCTCATGGTTCTCCTGTGGCCAGCAAGCATTAGAATCTGCAGCATTTGCAGATCCCGTTTTTGTCCTCTGCCCACTATCCTGTCAATATTAAGTGGCAAAAAGCCCAAAAACATGATTCTCATCATTATGATTTTCGACTCCCCTGCTGTGACGAGCCCTGGACCACAAGGACACCAGTGTGGCTGCTGTTCTACATTCTCAATCAGTTCACCGAGTTGTTGGTGACAAAGAAAGGGGCGAACGAGGAGACAGCTAGAGACAGAGAAGGGACGGACGTAGTGAGACATTCCCTGAGATACACATCACACGATGCTCTCAGGATAGCAGAATGTGGCAGTGTATATCAAGTGCATGAATAATGCAGAGGATGGAGCAGGACAGTGGTGCTAGCAGACGCTCGCTCACACACAAACACATCCACACACTTTTGCACGGCAAGCTCCCACTCCTGGGACTCAGAGGCGTGCTCATTAGCTCTGCTGTGGCCACCCCTGCAGACTGGAGCCCCTCACAGCATGACAGTAGCAACAATGGCCTCGTCGCTCAGCCCAGCTGCAGCATGAAAGAGTATTGACCCAGGTACGGTGCCTCGGGCCACCGGCCTCCACTCACAAACACACATTTGCACACTCCTCCATGGGCAAAACTTGTTTTCGAAAGATGAACCGTCAGGGCTGGATACCGCGCTACCGGTCACAGAAGAAGGTGTGAGCTGAATTGTCGATGAGGTTGGGAACAGGAAGGAGGAGTGACTTTGCTGTGATTGATAATTTTCCTGTGCAGTTATTGGTGATCATCTTTCCTGCAATGCTTCATTTGTTACTTGTGGGGCAGTTATCGCCTTCATGTTTATGTTAAAACTGCCCTACCCCACAGGCAGATCTTTTAAGGTTTCCTGGAGGTGAAGGGCGTCTAAGTTTCATCACCTAACCACCAGGTGCCTCAGGGTTCAGTGTTGGGCCCCCTCCTCTTGAAATACGCTGCTTCACTTGGCCATATCATAGAAACATGTGGTTTCTCCCATCACTTGTGCCCATGCAATATAAGGACAGTCGGACCTGTCTGAATATACTTTGCAGCTCCTGGTCCAGGTGTTTGTCATCTCAAAGCTGGAATCCTTCAATGACTTGTAAACTGGATTATCAAACAATGGCTAGCTAATGAAATAATCCCTGATGATAATGGCTAGTCTTCAGTGGGGGGTCCAAGTGTGTCTAGTCTTCAAGGAGGATCCATGTCGCACTCCATTGGCTATCCACATAAAGCTGCCTGCATCGAATTCAAGATTGGAGTTTACAGCTGAAATTTGTACTATTCTGGTATACATTGAATAAAAGTTCCTTCTTAATCAATGTAATGTCAATGTAAAACTCATGCATCTGTTACAGAGGAACTAGCAGATTTTACTCCACTATAATATTAATGCGTTATCAGTCCTAACAACAATTGTAATGTTGTTCCTCGCTGACCTTGTCCTAGTTTGGCTTTTTAGGGTACAGCATTGTCAATGTCATGTTCCATTTCCACCACCACAGCAAAGCCAAAACTGTATTCTTCCTCTATCTTTCCTCCTCTCTCTCCATCCCTTTTATCTGTCCTCTATCCCATCTGTACTATCTGCTCTGCATGGTGTCTGCAGTAAAAACAATGCTCTCCAGCTTTCTGTTATCAGCATAGATCTGCATTATCTCACACAATTATCAGCTCCAGAAACAGCACACGCATTGGGATTTGAGTGCTGGCACGCTGCGTGCTGCACAGTTGCATAAAAAGTTTTTTAATGCCTGAGGTTTGACTCCAGCTCAGGTGCGTGAGCTGAGTCTTTTTTGTGGAGTTTGGCGTGGTTTTAGTCTCTCCAGTAGATACTGTAAAAATAGCAAAGGTTCTTGATTAATAGCCAGGACCTGTAGACCTCATCTTCAGTTGGGTAAAAGCCTGTGATTGGACAGGTTACCACATCAAGACCAATGTCAAATTCAGATATATAGTAAAACCACCATATATCCATGTTTCCCTGCCTTCTGCCTGATACTCTGGGATAGGCTCCTGCATCCCTGCAATCCTATGTTGCTTTGGAGAATGAAAGAATGGACTATGACACCTAACATATAGTCTACCCTAGCCAAACCTTTGTCTAACAAAATAAGCTGTGGTCCACAATGCAGTTTGTTCAAGCCAAATCCCACTTAGACAGAAAAAGACTGGCTTACTGATATGCAATCCAACCAACCAAAGGTTGATTTGTTTTTATATGTTGTTTGGGAATAGGTCAATTAAGTCAATTATATTCAAACAATGGGGTGGTAATATCGGGAGGAGAAACACTGGGAAGTGTCTGTCTTTGTCTAAAATGTCTGTCTCTTTATAAGTAATAAGTAATACCTTATTTCACAAATATAACTTGACCGCCATACAGTTATGCATGTATATCCTAATACTTAGCATCTCAAACAAAACAAAACTAAGCTTATCTGTCAGAGATTTGATGCCAATAACCTAATTCCACTAACTAACTATGTTCTTCCTCAAAATTGTGAATAATATCAACCTGGTACCTTAAACACTACAAAGTTCTTTCAAGTTTTGTGTAGAATGTACGTCCGGTAGTCAGTGAAGGGAGTTTGTGCCATTTGAGGCTGAGACTACCTAATCTGTTAAATATGGTAAAAGAGGCTAATCTGTCATACTTAAAACTCTACAGACTGTCTTCTCTACAAAATTATCTCTTTGAATTTGTCAAATTAAAATTGGATTGACCTAGATCCGGTAAAATTATTATATATAAGGCTTTAACACACTAGTTCCATTAAGAGGTGCAAGGCTCCAAATAAATTACACATTCTACACATATCCATTCAATCATCACTCTTTCCTTCCGCTTCCCGCACCATACAGCGAGACAGGTCGACTCTCTGCTGTCTTCAGAACATCCAGTAGGATGAAAGAGTGATGAACCGAAGCCAGTTTGATGAAAACCTGTCCGTGCATGGATTATTCAATCGGACAAACTTGTGATGGTTGGATGTTTTATGAATCCAACTGCTTTCACCACCTATGCAAAAAAGCTTTATATTTATGCAAATGATGCAAATTAATTTACATTGTTCTCTTTTTTCGGAGTGACAGAGAGCACTTATTCACACGCGAGTGGGCAAGTGACAAAGGGTTTCAATTAAAGCAAGAAAAACCAAGCTCACTCATCCATCTCTCACCCCGGCCATCAACAAAGGCCTTTTAATTAGTATTCATTAATTGCAGCGCAGTAAAATCTATGCATGCTCATTTTTATCAAGCCATCAAAGACCTCACTAATTGCCTCTATAATATCAGAAATAGATCCAGCACATGATGAAGGGGTTTTCAAAGAACAGTACAAAGGCTAAAGAGGAAGAGGGCTCCATTTCACTCCCGGGCCACTCAAAACATTAGGTCAGAATGGGAACTGTATGTTCTGAGTAAAAAAAAAAAAAAAAAAAAAAGATGAGTCAATGCATGCTGTTTATGAGTCAGCAAAGACCAGGAGTGATCAGCATATTGCATTGATGGGTAATGTTAGAGCTTTAATGAGAAAGCTGATAAATATGTGTTAGGAGAAAAACATCTCACAAGGTTTAATCAGAATTAGAGGTTTGTGTCTTTTAGTCCATTTGCTTAGAGGCAAAATTGACAATTTTTGGTATGTCCCTCCCTCCCTCCCAACCTGTTTCAGTGGGAAGATGTTGACACAGGGCTGAAAATACGTTATTCAAGCGGGGTCTGTAGACTGCTGATCAACTAGGAAGCTTCTTGCTTATGTTTGTGCCATTTTCTACAAGGTTTCTGTAAGGATCTTAAATAAACATGCAGGTTAATGTGAAAGTGACGAGAGGTGTAGCCAAGTATGGAGTCCCATACTCTGAATTTTTGCTCTGCATTTCACCCATCCAAGTGCACACTCAAAGCAGTGAGTATTGAACAGACGGAGCAGTGGGCAGCCATTTTTGCTGTGGCTCCCGGGGAGCGATTGGGAGTTAGGTACCTTGCTCAAGAGCACCTCAGTTGTGGTTAATAAGAGTGGAATAGAGCTCTGTGTTCATTCACTCCCCCCACCTACATTTCCTGCCGATACAGAGTCTCAAAGCCGCAACCTTTGGGTTACAAGTCCGACTCTCTAACCGTTAGGCCACAACATTGGAGTCACAATAGTACATCTTTCAGCCTAAGACATCAACAGTTCTAGAAATGTAATCTAGAAAAGTTTGATCAGATTTGCCCTTAGAGAGGGAACAGGGTGAGAATAGAGACTTAGGCTTTTTTTACTTGGTCCAGTAAGCAACCACTTAGCAATTCCCTAGCAACAGAATGCCCTAGAAAAGGCATAGCAATTCCATAGCATCATGCTGGCGAGTTTTTCACAGGCACTATTCTTCATGTTTTCTTTATAAATTGCAAAAATCTTTTTAATATTAATTTATATTGTTATGTTGATTGTAATATTCTCAAGTGCAGTGTCTGATTCGGATAATATGTCAGAGTCTTGATTCTTTTTCTTCTGCCCTTATCTCTTCTTCTGGGTTTTTGTACCCTAAAAGAATTTAAGTCAGTCTGAAGAAAATAAACTTTATATAATTGAATGAGTCATCACGATTTCCTCTACTGTTATGTCCTCTGTGGTCAATGTAATACTTTCTGATGTCAGAAAGATAGGCTGTGAAAAAGAAAGATTTGAAAAAACAAGTACAAGGTTGTTGAACTTTTTGTTCTGAACCACTCCATGCACTGTAGCAATTGCATCTTAGCTCGTACTTTTCAGAGCAATTTTAAAACTTGTGTTTTGGCGCTTGTTCTCAACTCGTGTTCTGATAAATAAATACATGTAAGTGTAATGGAAAAATCTAGAGAATATAGACTAAAGTATCATGATTTGGACATTGTACTGTGGTAAAACATTGTTTTGTGGATACACATGGCATTACCATTCTTGCAGGCATGGTTTTTCTTTGAAGTACCTTGATGTACCATGTAAATAACATGGTGCATGAATCTGGTAATCACTCAGTACTGTGGTATTGAAGTACACAGTATAGTAGCTTTACCACACTACTGCCACAATACTTTTTTTGGTAAGGGAATGATGAACCTGCACTTTACAAGCTAGAAGAAAACGTATTTTGAATAACGTTCATCATACTTGAGTCTGATTTACAGGTTTTTAAAACTGCATCAAACAACATTTGTCTCTCAGCACAGCCATACATTCAGAATGCTTTTTTAGTAGATGATACCCATCCTGCTTACCCACAAAACATTCAAACCTGCCTCAAACTGTTTATCTTCTCATAGTCGCCGATATTTTTCCACTCAGGTCTAACGAGAGGTATTGTCTGAAGACAATGTGCATAAGTGTCTTAAAGCTCTTGTGTTCATCTTACATGATTATGCAGCCGCTGATGAAAGTGTGTGTTTGTGTGTGTGTGTGGCACGTGTTTGTGGCTTGTGGATTGATTGGGTTCATCTCCACATCCTCTCATCTTGTCCTCTTAACATTAACAGAATGGCGGGTCGTGCACTTGAGTGAGTGAGTGAAGGAACATTGGAGTCTCCCTTAAGACCTCATCTGAGAATCTGTTATACTAATATGCTAATAGGCATGTTAATTCAGTTGGTAATTACAAGGACTTGGGTGTACTGTTCCATGTCAGCCTTTGAAGTGGGGAAACTAGGAAACTGCTTGCATATTAAATGTGCAACAGAGCTTGTTTAGGTTCGGAGGAGGGAGTTGAAGGAAAATGTTTGTTTTTCGTGATGTTTTCATATCAGTGTTAAAAATCTCTTTGTCAGAAGGCTCTTCCTAAGTTCAGGGTTGGTAGTGACTAGATCATTTTAGGGTGTGTTCACACTGACTGCATATGTCTATTGGCGCAAAGTTGAGCGGATGTTTTCTATTGATTTTCTATAAGAGTTGAGCGGCAAGCTTGCAAGGTTCACCTTTGTACACTTGTGTCGTTTTTAAGGTAGTTAGAGCAGGTAGGTCAGAGCTCTGTGGAGGCCATGCCATCGGTTGTAGGTCTTTATGTTCATGCAAAAATCTCATTGGATTGTTACACTACTTGCAAAGGGAATATGTGGAAATCTATAATTGATGTGTCCTACTGGCAGGGTTGGGAAGGTTACATTTAGAATGCATTTCACTACAGACTACAAAATACATGCTTTAAAAAGTAATCTGTAACGTATTTCGTTACATTACTCAAGTTTAGTAACTTGATCTAAATACTTTGGAATACTTTGAAATACTTAACACAATTAACTTTATGTTCTGTTTTAAGTTTACAACCTGTAAATAAAAATGACCTCTACCCATCAGGATTTGGTTTTCCACTAAATTGTATTTTTAACATCAGTTACAAAATATATATCTGCAGTTTATAGACATAACCTATGTGTTGGTAAAGAATTTCAATATCTTGATAAACAAATTAAGAAAATATTTTTTTTCTTTTAACATCACATCCATATATAATTACTATTGATATATCATTCCTACATTATATTTGTAAAGATGTGCATCAGAGGGATATCAAAATATTAAATAACAACAATAAAATATTGTTAATAATATAGGTTGTTTTATTAACAATGTTTGTTTGTAACATTTGGAATAAAGAAAATGAAATGAAATGATCTACCCAATAATCTCGAGAGAAGGCCTATTTTCAGAGCTGACTCACCTACGGTTTCTCAACAGTTTTTTGCATCTCTCCACCAACACATTTGACAGGTTTGGAAAAAAATATGATCATTTTGTGTTAACTATCCCTAGTATAAATATGTTTATACTAATATTTAACCTTAGTGCACTGATAGCTGCAATAATATTAACCATATAAACAACAAACAGAGAGAAAAAAAACACTTTGATTTTTTAAATAATCCTTTATTTAATTTTTTTAAATTATTATTAGTGATGCACCTATTTTGATTTTTCATGGCCAATAGAAGCAAATTGGCCGATTCTGATACTGGTTGCAGATTTTTTTTTCAAAGCAAATTTATTTGTTGTTTATTTGTTCTGGTTTCCGTGCACTGCCGTTATAACGCTTAGGAGCATCAAGGTGATTATTAATATAACTTTGCTTAAGATTGTATTCATCTGAAAAAAGAAATACATATACACCTAGGATGGCTTGAGGGTGAGTAAATCATGGGGTAATTTTTATTTTAAAGTCAACTAATCCTTTAAGAGATACAATTTTGATTTAAAAAATGTATTAGTAAANCCAATAGAAGCAAATTGGCCGATTCTGATACTGGTTGCAGATTTTTTTTTTAAAGCAAATTTATTTGTTGTTTATTTGTTAAAAAAATATGTGTAGCTCTTTAATATTACAGGCAAACACTGGATTTTTATCACAATCCCAACAAAGATGTTATGAACATGAGCATGATCAGTTGTTTTTCATTTAAATTATTGTATAATTTCAAGATTAACTGCAAAGCCTGGTCTGCCTTTAGCTTTGTGAAATTACGCTACATAAGACATTTGCACAAAACAAAATCAGCAGACGGACTGGAGGAAATGCAAATTCACTCTCTGACAGTAGGTGGCGCTTATGGAACAGCAGTGATATAGCGTTTCCATGGTTACCACTATACACAAAGCAGCGCTACACTGGAGATAAGAGGAAAAGCCATCAAAACAGTTCCCTTCAGAGATACATTCATATCAACCCCAATTTAATATTTATATTATTCTTCCTATATTTCGCGAGCAGTGAGCTTGTGCATGGTGCAGTATTTTCTCTGCTGGTGCGTCTGTTCTACTCTTTGTGTCCGTTTTCAGCGTGTGCCTGTGTTAACATCCTGTTGACAGACTTAGTAAATATTTCCTGAAATTTTGAGAAATTAACATTTAACATTTATAAACATAAACCATATAAACATTTGGAATGAACTAAGATTTAAAGTTGGTCTGTAAAGTACACCAAGAAATTGGCTTTATAAAACATTATTTAACACATGATTAATTGGATGTTAATTTTATGAGGATTTTGTGTTATTTTTTAAAGACCTCATAAATTCTTATAAATATTAAACGTTGGCTAATGATATCCATACAAAGCTCAACGTACGAGTAAACAGGAAAATAAGGAGTAAATAAGGAAAATAACGTTTTCAAAGACTAAGAACAGCTTAGACCTACCTCAAGATGCTTTTTCAGATTAGATGTTGAATCCTTTGAAACCGATAGAAGTTTTGTTGCAGGTAGACAAGCTTGCATTGCTCTATGATGTTACTGTACGTCTTTGAATTTCCTCTAGAGAAATGCATTATGCGCTGTTTTCCCGTCCATTTTTTTGCGTGCGATTGCATGTCTGCACTTTGCAGGTTTCTAATATCTGAACAGGCTGCGCACGTTTTTTTTTTTTTTTAACAGACAGAGTCGGAGAATCATCAACATTGGCTCGTTGGTTAAAAATCCTCAAACAGCTTACGTTAATAACCTATTAAATGAAATAAATGACATTAAAATTCAAAGTAATCACTTTGGTATTCTAAAATACTTTTTTGAATGTAACTGTAATTTGATTACCATCTATTTAAAATGTAACTGTAACGAAATACAGTTACCCAAATTTTGTATTTTAAATACGTAACGTCGTTACATGTATTTTGTTACTTCCCAGCCCTGCCTACTGGTACACTAAAGAGAGAAATAACCATCTTAAGAATAAGGTTTTATTTGTTAACAGTTAATGCTTTACTTAAACTAACAGTATACTTTTACAGCATTTATTAATTTTTGGTAATGTTAAATTCAATTGTTCATTGTTTGTTCTTGTTGGTTCTCTGTTCATTAACAAATGTTAAAGGATTAGTTGACTTTCAAATGAAAATTACCCCATGATTTACTCACCCTCAAGCCATCCTAGGTGTATATGACTTTCTTCTTTCAGACGAATACAATCTGAGTTATATTAATAATCATCCTGATGCTCCTAAGCTTTATAATGGCAGTGCACGGAAACCACCTGTTTGAAATTCAAGAAAGTGCATCCATCCTTCATAAACGTACTCCACACGGCTCCAGGGGGTAAATAAAGGCCTTCTGAAGCGAAGCGATGCATACTGCCTTTCGCAGTTCAAAACACGCAACATCCTATGCCTTGCGTATTCAACTTACACATTTTTCGTAAGTTGAATGCGGAAGGCGGTCTGGCGGAAGCTAGTTATTTTACTTCATAACTTGTTAAATATGGATATTTCCCTTACGCAAACGCATCGTTTCACTTCAGAAGGGCCGTGTGGGTAATTTTAAGATGGATGGATGC
>RJVU01050431.1:186292-204755 GCA_003731715.1 Anabarilius grahami | reverse complement strand
ATGGTTTCCGTGCACTGCCGTTATAACGCTTAGGAGCATCAAGGTGATTATTAATATAACTTTGCTTAAGATTGTATTCATCTGAAAAAAGAAATACATATACACCTAGGATGGCTTGAGGGTGAGTAAATCATGGGGTAATTTTTATTTTAAAGTCAATAAAAATTATTGACTTTAAAATAAAGTCAATAATTTAAGAGATACAATTTTGATTTAAAAAATGTATTAGTAAATGTAGACATAAACAGAAATTAAGTAAGATTAATAAATGAAAAAAGTATTTTTCATTGTTAGTCCGTTTTAACAAAAGAAACCTTTACACATTTTCTTACACAGATTATAAAGTTTGCGTTTTTCCAGCTGTAATTATGTATATGAGAGACACCCACAAAATCTGTTTATAAGAGACAAGAAAAATTACCAGAAACATTTTCAGCATATTAGGCATTACATTAAAAGTGAATGTGTGCATATTGTGTTTGAATTTAATGGCTTCCCTAGAAGCCTTTCAGTCAAATAAAAAAATAATAATAATAAAACTAAAATTATTAGACTTTAACTAGAACAAGGTTAAATGTGTGACGGTGACCCAAGTGTGTTTATCACATTTTATTCTAGCTTTTTTATCAACACTTAATGTGGGTAAATTTCATTAAAAAAATTTTTAAAAAGCAACATTTTTAACAAAAAGCTGAGAAAATCACTTTTTTTTGTCAAAGACTGTCTGAATCTGATTCAGAATGATGGTCAAAACATGGAGTAGATTGAGTCCATCAACACCCCCAAAGCTTTACAGTCCTATACCTCATCCTGGGTCGATATTATATTCTGTAACTTTAGGCAGTTTTGTTTTATATGCTGTTTAATGTTTGACGATCTCATTATCTTACATGTGTAAGCAATGATTTTTTTGCTTGTTTCTGCTGCTTCTTTTCCTGTGTTTTGATCCGGAGATTCTGTTCTCTTTCAGAAGATGCGTAATGACGCCCCTACCATATAACAGCGAAAACATGGATTGCCTAAAAATTCTTTCGGTGCCATTATCATAAATTACAGAAAATTCTGTCAATGGTGGGGAAAGCGTTAAAGAAATGTAATAAAATAAAAATATTACTTGCAAGCAGTTCAAATGCATTACATCGCTGCTTATTTGCATGTTTGCATTGGCAGCAGTCACTCTTTCTCATGTTGCATTAAAGTAGACCTAATAATGCTAATTAGCACAAAAAAATTGACACATCCTTCCATTAAAAAAAACAACAAAAAAAACAAGGTTATGGTAAGGCGCATATAATAAAAGTGAATGGGGGGCAGATTTCTGGAGGGTTTAAAAGCCGATATGTAAAGCTTATGATTTAATAAAGCCCTTGTATGAACTCTTCTGTTAAAACTTGTATTATTTGAACTCTAAAGCTGTTTAAATCATCATTTTTACAGCCATTTTAGGGTACATGTTGGGTTGTTATTAGCATCCAAGTTGTAAAATTGAAAAGGTTAATGTGATTTTTCTACATTAACACTTTTTTTTTTTTTTTAAGAAAAGGAGGGACAAGTGGAAATTAATTATTGTGGTAATTAACGTTTCTGCCACAAAAGCTGTATTTTGAGCTTAATTTATGTTCCTTTAAATTGCCAGTTGTCAATAAATGAATTACTTTTGATTTTCATGCTGCAAATTGCTATCACTTTGAATGCTCCTTTAAACCAGACTGACTGTCTGCATCTGATGACAGTCATAAAAAGCCTAAGTGATTCAAGCCATCAGCAGTTAAGCTCTCACACATGTATATAACATTTCTTTCACTCCCTCCATCTCTCTGTCTCTTGTTATATTTTTCCACTGCCCTTGTCTTGATTACCTTTTCACTCACTATATCTTGTCAGCTTCCATTGTTCGTGTCACACTGCACCTTTTGCATCTGAGATGCAAGATTTTGTGTCCAACTCCGAGGAATGAAGGCCAACATAGCGTCTTGCATTGAGTCAGACTGCTTCAGGCATGTTGGGCACAGTGAATTACGCAGAGGGGCTGTGAGTCTATCAGCTGCTGAGAAACAATTTCAGCAGCTATTTAAAACAGCTCCTTCTAGGTGGCTGTTCCAAAACATTCTCCTCATCCGCTATCTGGTGGACATTTGAGGGCTTTCCAGGGAGAGCTTGTTTGTGAGTCATATGGCTTCTCTCAAATTAATTCCTGGCAAAAATAAGGAGATTTTCTCAGAACAAAGCTTCATATCCGGCTGGTCTATACTATGTCTCTCTTTTTTTAATGATTCGTAATTAAACATAATAAAGCATTGAAGATAATGGTATAAATCGTGGCTGGAGGAGGAAAAATATATCTGTGGTATAAAGAAGGAATATTAAGAATCAATAAGAAAAATCATAATATTGTATCTGAAATGTTTGAAAATAATTTCAAAGCAACATATGATTATGAGCTTAATTCAAAGCATTACACACTGTGGAAACATTTGACAAGCCGAGGTTCTGGGGTCGAATTCACCAAAAAATCTCAAGAAAAAGACATTTCTTAAAATAAGTTCTAAGAAGTTTGTAAGAATGTTCCTATGTACAATGCAATACAATAGTCCCACTTTATAGTAGTTGGCCTTAACTACTAAAAATAAGTACCATGTACTTATTGTGTTCATATTGTATTGCAAAACACTTGCTGCTGTTGAGGTGGATACGGGTAAGGTTAGGGACAGGTATGGTGGTATAGTTAAGTTTAAGGGTGGGTTAAGGTGTAAGATCTGGGTCAACAGTGTAATTATATATGTAATTACAGAAATTATTTACAGATGTAATTACATGCAGGTATTTTTTTTAAATATAAATACAACGTAAACATGTATGTACACAATAAGTGCATTGTATCAAATGATTAATTTAATTATTAGTACGTAGTAGTTAAGGGCATCTAATATAAATTGGGACCATATATACAATATACAAATACAAATATTATCTTAAGAACATCTTTTTTTTCTTTAGAAAATGGCAGATGTTCACCGATCAACTCAATTTAAAAATAAAAACTCAATAGCTCAAGTAATCATAATCACTATTTTCGCCACGACAGGCTTGACAGTTCAGCACTTGGAATTGTGTTTTTAATGTACTGTGTATTTAAAATAGTTTTTGTTGTTGTTGTTTTAACTGGTGTTAAACATCATGTGAAAAAATGTGGCCATCTTCATGACCAACCAAAGTTAATTCGTTTTTGTATGATGTTTAAAGTGACCCTATAATGTTTTTTCAGATATCATGTAGTAACTGTTTGTGATTGTAAAAGACCTGCAAAGTTTAAAAGTTATTGTCTCAAATGTCTCAAATGAAAGAACTGATTCTGAGCTGCCTGAAACGAGTCGTTAGTAATTACAGTCTCACTTCCTCCACAAATCTATGTAGGTTTGTTACAAATTTGCATAATGCCAGCCTATGATCTTCATTGGCGGCTCGCAAACAGCGTCTACTGTAACCCTCAAACACTGCAGTTGTAGCTGTGGCCTCGAAGAGTTTGGTTCGTTTTGTCGACACGTCAAGAAGACGTTGGTTTCTGCACTGCGAAAGCAAATCCAATTTGTATGCACTTCCAAAGAATGAGGACTCGTGCTGGAATTGATACGGACGCCATCGTTACTGCTCGTATCAATGTGTGTCAAGTGCTTAGGAAGCCTCCAGAGCTGAAATTCAGATATGGTAATGGGCTTTTCGACACGCTGTAAGCGTTAGACCAATCACAACAGACTGGGCCATCTGACCAATCAGAGCAGAGGAAGCTCTTAGATAGGAGGGGTTTAAAGAGACGAAAATCCTTAATCAAACGGTTTCAGATACTTTGAGAAAAGAGATGATGCTGCAATGTATATTACTGTATGAGAAAGTGACTTTGGATGCATGTAAACCTATTGTAGGAGACCTCCCGACCAAAATTAGGAACCTTTAATATAGCATAATAGGGGCACTTTAACAGCAGATAAAGCTTGCACTGGGCATTTAAAAACACAACGCTGAGTTTTAAACTGCTTCCTGTCAATGTGGAAAATTGTTGGCCAGAATAAGCTACAGTGTGCACTAGGCATCACACCAATAGTCAATCTTCTGGTTTTAAGATCATGTGCTGGCCTCTTGTATGAGTAAATTAATGACTGAATAAATGATCTTTTTATAATATTGTTAAAAAATATATGTTTTTATGTTTTACTTATCCCTCTGTCAGCCCCATTGAAGAGCTGCATCTGTCAGGGTTGCTAACCATATGTGATTATTTAGCATATATGTTATTTGTCCATTCCTAATGGGTGAATAGGTAGGCTAGTGCCTTCTGTATTGGGGAGCAAGGAAATAAAGACAAAATGACGTGTTCAGCCGGGTACATAACCCTGTTGCCTAGTAACGGGTGGATTGAGGTGGGCAGGCAGGCTGGGGTGATGACATCAGAGATAAAGAGCACAGTCGTGTGAGACATCAGACTCTTCAGAGACGTAATAAAGCTTCCACCACCCTTCTTGTCACAGACCCCTTCTCATACTCATTGGTGTTACCCTGTTCCTCCGTCAAGGGTTTCTTTGAAATGTAAAATAAAAAAAATGGCATATTGGACCCTTAGTGTCACAGGAGTTGTTTCAGATAGTATTAGTTCTTCAGACACGGCTTTTGTGCACAAGCTGTCACCCTGTTGTGTTTTGCCCAGTTGTTTTGGAAGTAAAGGGAGCATTTTCTGTACGTGCCATATCACAGTCTGGGGGCTTCTTGCTTAGATGTGGCTCAGCATGAAAGAGTTTGTGCAACATAAACACCTAAGACAATCTTCTGAAGTGCCAGTTGATCCCAGTCTGTTCGGGAACTTCAGCGTAGAGTCTGAACATGGTAGTCTCAGTTTCACATCAGCTCTGTGTACTTCCTAGCAGCTTTTGCGGCCGGCATACAGGTTCCAAAATTAACTTTTTACCAAAGTGATAGATTTTTTCCTTAATATTTATCATTTTAGCTACATATTTAAGTGATTAATTCCAACAATATACCACTTGACAATATTCGCCACATTATAGATTTTGAAAAAATTAAAATAAAAAAGATTAATTAAGATTGACTGCCATAATTTATGCTCTAATTTGGCTCTTGGTAAATTAAGGGTAAATTAAGGGCGTTCACACTTGTAGTTCGGTTCGTTTGGTTCATTTGGTCCGGACCAAAGAAGAAAAAAAAACATTTAGTCCTGGTCCGATTAGCGTTCAGATTGGCAATTTTATCACCGAACCTTAAGGCATTGGGATACATTCACAACCTGATTGGTCGGATTTTATGACGTATTGCCTATTTTGAGACGGAACTTCCCGAACATCCAAAACAATGCTGTTTGCTGAGTTAAATGCGCTCGTTGTGTGTGTGTAGCGATGCGTAGCCTGCATGTGATGGTATTTTGGCCAGCTGGGAACTCGTGAAGAGCTTATAAAATGTGTAAAGTAGTCAAAACAGCGGCGGGAATCCATCCGTCACTCACAAACGATCTGCTGCGTGAAGACGCGCGTCTGATGCATGTCATGGGCAAACTCGCGACTATGACGAGAAAAACCGACATGCGTGAGGATTCTGTCCTTTTTAGGGTCACGTCTTTCTGTTTTTGGTTCGTTTAGATGTCTTTGGTCCGTGTTGCGTCATATATCATTCAAAGCGCACCAGAGTTCGTTTGGAAGCGGACCGAGACCCATCTTTTCAGCGGTCTCGGTCCGCTTGTTTGGTGCGCACCAGGGTTCGGATGGCAGCGTTCACATATGTTCAACTGAACCGCACTAACCGAGCAATCGCACCAGGGTTCGTTTTAATCATCGAACCAAACATGACAAGTGTGAACGCACCCTAAAATAAAGTCAGACTACTCTTGAAAAAGTATCTGCTTTGAAGCTTTTTAACGTCACTACATTTTTATTATATAAATATCACATTATGAGTATTTATCTTGCATAAAACAATCCAGATTTAAATAAGGGTCAGTCTCGGGTAAAGGGGACATAACACACACAGTTTCTGCCAATCTCATGTTAATCTCGAGTACCTATAGAGTAGTAGTTAACCGACTCATAACCGGGATCTTTTATCGCTGGGACCCCTCCATTTTTCAGTTTCAAACGATCAGCGAATCCAGCGTCGAACTGGACCTTGTTTATAAAACATTCGGCAAAATGCCTGGAACAAACAAACACACTTGCACAACTCCGTTGCTGCCCCAGAAAAACAAACCGCACACTGTAAAATGTGTATTGTCAAATTAACAGTAACAGTACAATTACTGTAAAAATAACTACAGTAGTTTTAATCATACTGTAAAGTACAGCATTAAGTATAATGCTGTACTTTATTTTACAATATGCTTAAAACTACTGTAGTTATTTTTACAGTTTATTTTTATTATTATTATTTATTTTAATTTTGCTGTTATATATTCAATAACACAAGTTATTTCACATCTTCACATCAACAGCTTTATTTAGGTTTCATCTTTTACATTTCATAGCTGAACTTCAATAGAGTATACAGATACCAGCATATTAATTTCATCAATTAACAAAATACAATTAAAGCCATACCACTAAAACCACAGAAACACATTGTGCCAGTGGAAAATAAATGTTGGAAATATAAAAATAAAAGTCTGAAGAGTTAAAGTACTTAATTAGTAGCAGTATACAACAATAAGCAGTGAATGCATATCATCTTAACTCTTAAAACCAAATTCTTTATTGCGACGACTCTTACCGCCTGTCTCACGATGGTTCAGCCCGTCTGTCAGCACCGCTGCAGGAAAAAAATGCTGTCAGCACGGCTTAACTGGGAAATGAGCGCCAATACCAAACAACATTGGTACAAAAACAAAAAAGGCGATTACATGTGTTTTAAAGTTGACCTAACAATTTCACATATGCTTTTTGTCTTCACAACGACTCTTCCCGCCTGTCTCACGTTGGTTCAGCCAGTCTCTGCCAGCGCCGGCGCCGCTGCGGGAGGAAAGAGATGCTTAGTGAGGCTTAACAGGGAAATGAGCACCCGCTTCGATGTTCTTACGGACATTTATAAACTCAAACGCATTTATACCTTGCAAACAATATTGCACTGTAAAAAGTAATACGCTCTATCTATTCAATAAAATTGTGGCAACAGATTACATGCAATATTATTAATTAAATTCAATATGTAAGAATTGAGTTATAATTAATCAAATTAATTCCTTAAAAGTCAACTATTTAAAATGTGTAAAAAATAGCAAACAACAATACAAAAACCACAAACTGACATAAAAAGCAAAGAGTCAAACTGCCCAACTAAATAAAACACTGATCACCATAATAGTGACCAAATATTTTCAATAAAATCAACATCAACATCTAAACCTCTGTAAATTCTTGTGTTTCTCTTTTCTTCAATGATTCTGCTTGTTATCATCAGGTGTCTTCAATGTTGGCAATAAAAAATAGTTCTTAATTCATCTTTGATGTCTGTCTGTTATTCAGATATTTTTTTTTTATATTTTACTTACATTTTACTTGTTTTAAATGGTTGACATTTAAGGAATCAATTCTAACTCAATTCTATTAGTTGAATTTAATTAATAATATTGCTTGTAATCTGTTGCCAAAATTTTATGGAGAAGATACAGCATATTACTTTTTACAGTGTGGTACAAAACAAAATAGGCGATTACATGCGTTTTAAAGCTGACCTACCAATTTCACGTAGTAGGTTTTTTGTCTTCACAATGTCTCTTCCCGCCTGTCTCGCGATGGTCCAGCCAGTCTACCAGCGGCGCTGCTGGAAGAAAAATTCTAGTTAGTACAGCTTAAATGGGAAATGCTCACCCGCTCCGATGTTCATACATATATTTATTAACTCAAACGTATTTATACTTTGCAAATAACATTTGTATAAAACAAATAAGGCAATTACATGTGTTTTAAAGTATACCCACCCACCAATTTCACATAACGTTACTCCGTCCTAGGACTTTCATCTTCAGCACGCTGCAGGAGGAAAAGGCCAGAAAATGAACGCTTGCTCACATATTTTTACCGAAACATATTAACTAAAACATAGCTTTATATCTTGCAAATAACATCAGAATAAAATATATAAAGTGAAAAAAGAAAAGTTAACCTACCATCTTGTGGGCTTTCATCTTCATGATGAGTCTGTCATGCGTAAGGAGGTGTGTGGTTGTTTTTCGTGATCATTTAGTACTGTGTTTAGATATACAGTAGGCTTATATTTTCCCAGAATGCATTGAAAATCTACAGTAACATACTGTACTCAGCTTATACAGTTGAAAACTGTTAAGAATACAGTAACAAGCTGTGAAAACGATAAAATCTACAGTAATATGCCGTACTCAGATTCTACAGTAGTGAACTATTGAGAACACAGTATAATACTGTGAAAACAACAAAAAATCGTTTACAATGCATCCACTGTTTCCTTAACGCTGGGTTCTTTGGGAAGCTGAACAAGGTTATCTTTCCTTCACATCCAAAAACACACTTCTTTGGTGACATTGTTGATGTCGTGGTCTAAAAACAAATTGACAAATCTTTCTCAAACAAGTCCCGTGCAGCACTGCAGACGACTTCCGTAACCCGAACGAAGCAGGTTGATGGGCATGCTCTTGCTCTCTCGCTCTGGTTGATGTGGGCGTGTGCTTCCTTCCATGAAATGGCATTAGACATCCCCTTTAAATATAAATTTACACACAATAAGAATAATACACCCTAGTTTATGTAACTGAACTGAAAAATTTTAGACAGATTAATTTCATTCTAGTTAACCCAAAAATTCTGGCATCATTCACACTCAAATTAGATTTTTGTCCCTTTATTTAAAGTCCACATAACCAAAACGTTCATGCTTCAAAAAGTTCATAAAGACGTTCCACATGTCAAAAACTAATCCATATGAACCAAGTGGTTTAATCCAAGATGAACAGATTTAATTTAGGCTTTTATTCACATAAACATTGATCAACACACATAAATAGATCACATCAAATATGGTAAACGGAAGCTCAAATGTGCTTGAAGTTTGTTTTTGTTTTGTTTTTTTGTTTGTTTTTTTAGAAGACTTGGAATAAAATGATTAATATTAATTACTTTTCCAATGTCTTCATGAACTTTTTAAAATGTAAAAGTTTTGGTCAGGTTTTTCAAATGGTTTATTCACTTTTCCCTATGTATCCGTGACCCATGATCCCTATTGTTTTTGTGTTTGTTTTGGTTATAGTGTGTTTGTTTATAGAGTTAAGGCCCTTTCACACAGGACGCGGTATGCGCTGCCTTATGAAACCCATTCATTTCAATGGCTTGCGCCGCGCGAGGACGGTTTGTTGATGCGTCGACCAAAGCGCAAGCGCAGCGGTCAAAGTTCAAAATAGTTCAACTTTTGCCGCTGCGCTCTGTGACGATTACCCGCGCGGCCAATAGAAACGGGGCATCCAAACAATCGGAAAGCAAAATGGATGAACAGCTATTTACTGTATTGGAATTTCCAGAGCTATACAATACAAGTTTGCTGGTCGTAGAGACATCGGGAGAAAAGCTGTGTCATGGAGTCATGACAGACACTGTCAAGAGCTGCCCTCTTTCTTCTTCTTACAAGCAGGGCTATTGCTATCGCTCACTTCTTAGCACGGGACATATACTTTGCTGCTGACCGAATGGTGGAACAACAATCAGATGACTACGTATAGAACTCCCGATACAAGTTTGGAAAATTCTGCCTACTTTGCTCTGGCCAGCGTAGCGCAAATCACTTTGTATCTGAAGGGCTGCGCTGAACCCAGCGGCGAGCGCAGCGCATACTGCCTACTGCGTCCTGTGTGAAAGGGCCTTTACAGTGTATATTGTTCACAGCTGAGTGATAGAGTTGCTCTGAGTTTGTTGTTCTCAAGTCTTTATTATTCTGTCTAAGATGAACTACAGACCCTGTGATGTAGCATTTTGTTCCTATATTTTCAAAACAGATGGACTGCTATCAAGTTAACAGTGTTAACTTTATTTACACCTCAAAATTAGTTCACTAGTGCGTGCGTGTGTGTGTTCTTGTATACATGGTTTATGAGGACACAAATGTGTATAATGGCATGGGTATTACAACGTAAACATGGTTAAGAGGATACTTCCTGTGTCCTCTTAAACCAAATGGCTTAAAAAACATACTAAACGGTATTTTTTTAAATTAAAAATATGCAGACAGTTTTCTGTGATGGGTAGGTTTAGGGGTAGGGGTAGTGTAGGGGGATAGAATATACAGTTTGTACAGTATAAAAACCATTACATCTATGGAGAGGCCCTGTAAACCACATATACAAGTATGTGTGTGTGCGTGTGTGTGTGTGTGTGTGTGCGTGTGCGTGTGCGTGTGTGTGTGTGAACCCTGCGTGTAGTTTTTTAAGGAGCCTGTGAGTTATGAAGCAAAAAGTTAAAAACTTCCCTTTATCTCAGTGTGTGGTGTACGTCCAAGTGGTGCTCACTGCAGAGCAAAATTACATCCAGCTCCCCTTCTCTGAGCGTAATGGATGGAACTTTACCAAGTCCATCTCCACCTCTGTGGACCTTATGGGTGGAGTTATGCTCCACCCATTGGCTCTGCAGTGAGCAGCCTCTCTGTACGTCTGCCAGCGTGAGGAGCAGGATTCACAGAGAGCTCTTACAGAGATGAAGTGTCTGTGCTGTTCATCAGAGGGGGCTTTCACTGACCCTCATTCACTCAGATGAAGCATCTCATTTGTGAGACGCCACAGAGATGACATTGTAATGGGGTCTGTCACGCTGAAGTGCGATAGCTGCTAATTCTAAAAACAGACACGTCAAATCAGCGGCAAAGTACTCGAGTGTCGTACGGGTTACCATTCATGTTATTTTCAGTCTGTTGTGATAGAACGGAGCTTGTGGAGCACGTTAAAGTGACTAAATAGGTTTCATGCTGCTTATTTTTGACACCATATGAGAGTGTGCCGTCTTGTGAGCCTGTTTCCTAAGGTACATTTTATCTTCTTCCTGTACAGATGAGTGCAGTTGGCAGCTCCTGTTGGGGTTCTTCAGAAGGGCAGATCCTGGTTCACGTGCTGCAGAAATTGGCGCTGCCTACTAGGTGAGTAAATCAACACTGGCTCCTTGTCAGCCCCTCATCCAGCACCACATGGGCCCCCGGTCGAGTCTCTCAGTGCGACCCTCATCTTTGATCCATTCATGTTGGGGGCCGAGGCGTAGGCTTCTGATGAGTGCTTCCTTGAGCTCAGGCCTCACCCACAGATTGATACAGGACTATTGTGGCTGCCTGTGGGGGCAAGACCCCCTCCTCTTCCCTCTGCTGAAATGAGAAGGCATCCCTTTGAAGTTGGCCAGCCAAGCTTGGGAGGCAAAGCTTCAGTAATATTCGGTTCTTGGCAAAGCAGTCTCAAATTATTGAAAACAATGCGTTACTGAATGACGACATCACCAAAATGCGTTTCGCTCTTGGAGGCTCTATGAATACAATTGAATATAGCCGCCTTTTAAAGGAATATTGTAGTTATGATTCTAGGTAAGTTTAATTAATAGCACTTGCGGCATAATGTCGGTTACTGCAAGGATAATTTCCTTTTTCTTTAAAGAAAGCAAAAATATAGGTTACAGTGAAGCCCAAAGTAAACATCAGTTTTGACTCGAACAGCTGGTGCAGGGCTTAATTCTTACTTATTTCCTAAGGGGCAGATGTGCTCCAAAGTTGAAAAATTTGAGACCATTAAAGAACTTTAGGGGTGCAATGAAAGTTTTTGTAGGCCTACTTTAATCTAATATATATTAGATACAGTGCTCAGCGTAAATGAGTACACCACCTTTGAAAAGTAACATTTTAAACAATATCTCAATGAACACAAAAACAATTTCCAAAATGTTGACAAGATTAAGTTTAATATAACATCTGTTTAACTGATAACATGAAAGTAAGGTTAATAATATAATTTAGATTACACATTTTTCAGTTTTACTCAGATTAGGGTGATGCAAAAATGAGTACACTCCACAACAAAAACTACAACATCTAGTACTTTGTATGGCCTCCATGATTTTTAATGACAGCACCAAGTCTTCTAGGCATGGAATGAACAAGTTGGCGACATTTTGCAACATCTATCTTTTTCCATTCTTCAAGAATGACCTCTTTTAGAGAGTGGATGCTGGATGGAGAGAGATGCTCAAGTTGTCTCTTCAGAATTCCCCATAGGTGTTCGATTGGGTTCAGATCAGGAGCCACTGAATCACTTTCACTCTGTTCTTCTTCAGAAATCCAACAGTGGCCTTAGATGTGTGTTTAGGATGATTTTCATGTTGGAAAAGTGCACGACGACCAAGGGCACGGAGTGATGTTAGCATCTTCTCTTTCAGTATAGAGCAGTGCGTCTGTGAATTCATGATGCCATCAATGAAATGCAGCTTCCCGACACCAGCAGCACTCATGCAGCCCCACATAAAAACACTGTCACCACCATGTTTCACTGTAGGCACCATGCAGTTTTCTTTGTATTCCTCACCTTTGCGACTCCATACAGTTTTGAAGCCAACAGTTCCAAAAACATTTATCTTGGTCTCATCACTCCAGAATATAGAGTCCCAGTAGTCTTCATCTTTGTCAGCATGGGCCCTGGCAAACTCTAGGCAGGCTTTTTTGTGCCTGGGCTTTAGGAGAGGCTTCTTTCGTGGACGGCACCGATGCATGCCATTCCTCTGCAGTGTACGCCATATTGTGTAGTCAACATTTGAAGTGGATCATATTTATTGAATAAAACTATAGTCTTTTGAAGTTCACATTAGGCTGTATCGCAGTTCCTTTATCCATCCCTAAAATTAAGACCTCTTAAAATGACAGTTAAGATGTTTGTTCCATTTAAAAGATTAGTTTAATTTGAAATGAAAATTACCCCAAGCTTTACTCACCCTCAAACCATCCTAAGTGTATTTGACCTTCTATTTTCTGATGAGCACAGTCGGAGTTATATTAATAAATATCCTGACGCATCCAAGCTTTATAATAGCAGTAAATCTAGAGTAAATCTTGGGGTAATTTTCATTTTAAAGTGAACTAATCCTAAAATATTTAAGAATTTTTGAATCTTAAATTTCATAAACCAGAATGTTTTAGAATTTTGAAGGACCTTATTGTTTTTGTAATACTTTCTAGAAGTTATGAGCGATTAAAAATATTTTTGTTCTCTTTTAAACTAGAGTTGCGTGTATCTCTTAATCCCCTCACACAAGAACTCATCAACACGGATGTTGTTGTTGCATCTCCAGTAGTTTGTTGTTGTTCTGTCTCATCAGTTTCTTTTTCGACTGTGAAACAACGGGCCGAGGCGATGTTGCCAGCTTGTAGACAAACTAATTAGCGCAAAAAGAAGTAAGCCGTATTTGCGAGCTGAGCATACAGAGTATGCAGGGTTAGAAAAATCTGGCTGTGTGCGTACATTATGCATACTATGGTGATGATGAAAATTATGCATACTATGGGGATGATGAAAATTATGCATACCCTAATAATGTGTAAAAACTGAAACATACTTACAATGGAAGTGAATGGAGTCATTCCGTGAATGTTAAAATAGTATAGTCAGAACTCAGAAGACAAACAGTATACATGTTAACATTTTGTCATTACAACAGAACGCCATAAAACAACTATAAAAATTAAAACTTTACAGCTCAGATAGCTGTAGTTTTATCATTTACCTCTTTCATTATTCTTAGGAACACAAATGAATTTTTTATGAAATATGAGAGCTTTATGTCCCTCCATTAAAAGTTCATCCATTCCAGCAAGTACACTTGAGCTTGTGTTTACCACATTTAAAGGGAAAGTTCACCAAAAAATGAAAAACCTGTCATTTACTCACCCTCAAGTTATTCCAAACCATGAATTTTTTTCTTCTGTTGAACACAAAAGAAGATAATTTGAAGAATGTTGGAAACCAAACTGTTTCTGGTCCCCACTGATTTTCATAGTATTTTTTTATTTTTTTTTCGTACTATGGAAGTTAATGGGGACCAGCAGCTGTTTAGTTACCCACATTCTTCAAAATATCTTCTTTTTTGTTCAACAGAACATAGAAATTCAGGTTTAGAACAACTTGATGGTGAGTAAATAACTTTCATTTTTGGGTGAACTATCCATTTAATGTGCTTTGAATGTGCATGTGAATAAAAGCCTAAACTAAATCTGTTGATCATATAAAGTGATCGTGTCTCTTCAGAAGACTTGGATTGAACCGCTTGATTCATATGGATTTCTTTTGTCTTGAACATTTTGGTTGAGTGGGCTTTCAATGGAGGGACTGAAATCTCTTAGGTTTCATTAAAAAATGTCTTTGTGTTTTGAAGATGAACAAAAGTCTTGAGTTTGGAACGGCATGAGGGTGAGTAAATGATGCCAGAATTTTCATTATCCGGTGAACTAACCCTTTAACTTGTATTGAACCAGGAATATTCCTTCAATGCTTTAGAACAAAGTGTTTCAGTTACTATGTTGCAGAGCCTTTAAAGTAGAGACACTGCTGCTCTTGTGCTCGATTCATCAGTGCATGTTATACTCTTTGCCATTTTTTAATCAAAATATAACAAGCAGCAGATGCTCGGAGAAATAGGGCCTGATTTCTGGGACAAAATTTTAATCTTCTCCACAATATATTGCAAACTCGCATTCAGAACACCCACTTCATGATCCAGTCAATTTCCAACAAAATTACTTTTTTTCCACTCGAAAATATCTACATTACATATTTCTGAACATTATGTTGGTAAAATGGGTTGGGAGTGGGTTTCATGTTTACTAGACAATGTTAGAACACTACATGTGTGGGCAACGCTAAGACCTGTATTAGTTTCAACAGAACTCCATCCTGCTAATTTGTCGTTTTTTACTTTAAGCTATATCGAGGCAAATGATGAACACACCTCAGAAAAATATCTGCTTGACGTTTAAATAATTTACGCTCAATAGTGGTAATTAAAAGAATTGAATTAGCTGAGGTCCAGGTTACATCTACTCAGTTTTAATTTGGAGAAAAAGTTTTTAAATTAGTAATTAATTTAGGGTGAAATTCAGTGTCTACATCAATAATACATGTGGACAGCACTGTTATCTTATTTAAGCACTTGGCACTGCTCTCTAATTACCATATTCATGAAGTAAACAACCATCGTGAATAACTTTTGACTATAAGCTAATGCACTATATGCTTAATGCATTTACCTACCATGAATAATCCCGTTCAATTCTGGTACAAAATTAAAAGTATATCTCCCAATCATAAGATGTAGGTTCTTCAAGATGTCCTTCAGCTCATGGCAAGTCTGCTAAAGCAAAATGCACACTATAAGACTGAAGATTGCTGCTTTTCATGCCTGAATGAAGCTACAACCCCAGAATACATTGTCATAGCAACAGTAGTTCATTTTTTTTCAATATCAAACAACATGGATGAGAGTGTGCTTTGGGGTTTATTTTGCTCCTATTTCTCAGCCTGTCACTGTCTTGCGCTCTGCTGCTCATCAGGACAGCGTACACACCTGACAGGCCAAAATCATTTGCGGCGTCTCGCTAGTGTGCGCGCCAGATAAGAGACTGTGATGGACAGACACTGCGATCTGGGCCTTCTATTTGCCGACTTAAAGCAATGAGCTTGAGTCTTGTATTGTGTGAGAAATGTTTGGACTACCATATAAATGAAATTAACTCCATTGATTTCTTTGAAAGCATGTGTAGGATATTGCAATCACTTGTTTCTCTTTTCCAGGTCCCAATCAGACATGACAGTGGAATCACTAGCTGTAGAGATCCTGAAATCCATCGGGTCCCAGGCAGAATTGAGATCCACAGAACAGAGTTTCTCTCCTGTTATTTAATGTGTGTGTATATTTGTACTTTATTCTATACATGTGGAAAAACCTGCATACTTGTAAATATTTCACAATGGACTACTGAACACTTGTAATTCTAGATTGAATGTAACACTTTTTAACTTGAGTGAGTACGCCAGAAATTTTCCAAAAATAAAAATGTCCGCAAAATTAAATTTAAAGTCCATTTTATTGTTTAGCCAGGTCATAACCAAGTCTCCAACCAACAATTGCAGGCTACAATAATTAGGGGTTCTTTTCAAAACCTTTCTAAAGCTACCATCAAAAAAATAGATCAAGACAGGGAAAAGAAATAAAAAGAAAAAATAAAGAGCAAAACTGGCCCCAACTGATTGCAAACCCTTTGGAACATTTGTGATTTCATTAAAGCAAGAGAACTGATATTTGGACTTCTCCAATTCTTGGTTTTATACAAAAGCTACACAATGTTACATTTGATAAGAATACAATTGAACTGATTAATTAGTGTTCTACACCATAAACTCGATAAAATCTCGGATGGATCATTACCACTATAACTCAACACTATGAGAGAAAGAGAGACAGTCGAAAAGAATACAAAGTTCTGCAAAATAAAAGACGAATATCATAAAGCAAGCTAGATAAGTACCATTACAGACTGAAATATCCTTTGAAAAATAAAACGTAATAAAAAGTACAGGCAAGGCTAAGGTTGAAAACTCCATCTTAGGATTTGCTTTTTGGGCTTTCTTCTGTCAATCACACCAAATTCTGACCGACTAAGACCAGAACAAAAGTTTTACTTCCATGTGTTCCCATAGGAAACTCAGCTTGTATTAGTGTGTCAGGCACTTTCAGAGAAACTAGCCCACTCTCTTGAGCCCGCTCAGCAACTCTACAGGCCAAAATCACAATGCAGGTTCATTCAGATCAGACGATACAGCTGCAGCAGAGAGAAAAGAGGGGACAAACAGATTAGAATCCCATTAAACGCACACATACAGGATTGTAATGAATTCAGATGCAGCTCAGATTAGTTCTGCTACCGGCGTGCTTTACTCCAGCCTTTCAAATCTCCTACACACAGTGCGGTCAGCACAGATCAAACACAACCGGCCGTTCGCGAATCGACTGCGTGTTCGGGCGTCTTGGTGCCTCACCTAAAAAGTCATTGTATTTACAGATCGGTATCGAACCAGGCCAGCTGATTGCTGTCGCCTGGCGGGAGGCCGTCGATCAGGTCCTGGGCGTGGCCGAGGTCGGGAAGGCCGTCTACGGGGTAATCTGGGCCGGGGTGGTGCCCGCCCATCTCGTGCTCCATCATGGGATCCATGCCCATGGCATCCTGCCCGTAACCTCCGGAATGGAAGGAGCGGTAGCTTGGGTCTGGAGGACGAGGGGAGTGGATGGGAAGTGGAGGGAGCACACACACACACACAAACACACGTACACGTTAGAGGAAGCATATTAAACAGGCAGCTTACAAAAGCACAACCTCAGACCCACAAGACCAGACTCAACTGGAAACTGGCATTTTCCATGAATACGGTACACTTTGGTGCCCCACTTCAGAGCTTTGAGGACTATTAGATGTTTGATAATCCATCTAAACTTTCTGGTGCTCTTCGGTAATTTGATTGAAAAATTTTACTTTTTTTAATTTTTTTTACTTCACCGGAATGGTATGAAACTTGGTAAAGGTTTTGGCATTTGCTATGTGAACAAAAAAATAAATAAATCATGGACATGATTCAAAAAGGTTAAATGGTCCTGGAAAAAAAAAAAAAAAAAAGTTGCTTTGGAAAAATGACCGCATTGTTAATTAATGGGAGACGAATTTCATCCAGTGAACACTTTTGGTACTGCGGCCAAACAAAGTCTTACTGAAAGCTCATTTCAAGCTCAAATTTGGAACACAATTTGTTTAGATTTATGGCTTTGATTTTCTTGCAGTTTTACTGTAAAACATGTTTTTTGAAAATATACATTTCATATAAAATTTGAAAATAGTATGAGCAGTTAACTAGTTAACTTTTTACACTTTTCTCACTTCAGCAATAACTTGTCAAGTGTCACCTTTGAAAAAGAGATCAAAATTAAGTCTGTGCTCCAAAGCATTCAAAATTTGACAATTTAAATTGGAAATTTCATTTTCAGGTCTATGCTCAAAAAGTAAAATGGATTATAACTACAGTGTAAATATAATTTAGTACCATAAAATCCCCTTAAAATACAAAATATTAAATAAACATTATCAAACTAAAATATAGTACATTTCATTTAAATAAAAAAAATGTCATTTTTGAAGCACCAGAGGGTTTTTAAATTAAATTTACTTAGCATGGTGATTTTGACTTGCCCGGCCTCAAAAGATCTTGATCTTCTTGGCTCGATCCAACAAACTGAATTGTACTTAAATTTGTATGTACTGTCTTTGTAGTATTTTTTACTACTACATTACTATTTTTTATTTAATCTGCAATTTTATATACGTTTAAACTAAAAAACAAACTTTGGTCCCAAAATAGAAAATATTTACTGAAGGATCAAGCTAAATTTGC
>RJVU01050431.1:165482-185947 GCA_003731715.1 Anabarilius grahami | reverse complement strand
GAGTAGACTAGTGTGATCAACAGTAGCCATTTTTTTCATATTTTTTTTTCATATTTCCAAATTTACTCATAAATTATTTGTTTTTTACTCAAAAAATGAGATGCCTACTCTCAGATAAATGAGGCCCATGATTAATCAGATGCAAACAGAAATATAAAACCAGTCCTAATTCAAAGAGAACAAGTTGACAAAAAGATTGAATCCAAGATTGGGTGAAAATATGGTATAATGAGTGATTTATAAGCTTTTTTTTATGGGCCGGTCATTTTTGACCGGGAACAACACGAGTGTTATAGGGTTTTGAACACCACATGAGGGTTAAGATATTTTTGATGAAATCAGAAAATCTGACTCGTCCATAGACAGCAATTTAATTACCACTGTCAAGGCCCAGAAAGGAGTAAAGACATCGTTAAAATGGTCCACGTGACTACTGTGGTTCAACCTTAATTTTATGAAGCGACGAAAATATAAAATAACGATTTTATTCAACAATTTCTTCTTTCCTGTCACTCTCCTATGCTGTTTACGTTGTATAGACAGTCAAGCGCTTCCGTGTTCTATGTCAGAATGCTGGATCATTATTGGCCGGCTCCTGCGTCAGTATCACACGCATGCGTCGTGCCGCTCGTGAACAGCTTCGGCCAATACTGAGCCGGCATTCGGACGTTAACACAAAAGCGCTGCAATGTCTATACAACGTAAACAGCCTAGGAGAATGACAGGGAATAGAAGTCATTTTTTTGTTTTGTTATTGTCGTCGCTACGTAACATTAAGTTTGAACCACTGCAGTCACATGGACTATTTTAACTACCTTTCTGGGGCTTGAAAGTGGTAATTAAATTGCTGTCTCTGGAGGGATCAGAGAGCTCACAGATTTCATCAAACATATCTTAATTTGTGTTCCGAAGATGAATAAAGGTCTTACGGGTTACATGAGGGTGAGTAACTAATGACAGAATTTTCATTTTTGGAAGACTTAACCCTTTAAATGGCAGGAAACAAGGGTCACCCAAAATTTCACTATTACTTAATTCACTAAAATAGAACAATAGCGCGATAGTTCGATAAAACAGTACAATAATAGAGGTAGAATGAATGTGCGAATGATAGATAGAACAAGCAATAGGCAGAACGATAGAACGACAAAACAATAGATGCGATAGACTGAACAAATGAGCAAACAAACGAAAGATAGATCAATAGACATAGAATGAACAAACGAAAGATTGAATGACAGAATAAAACAAATGAGTGAACGGACAAAACATCAATAGGCCGAAAGAATGACAATACTGATATAAGAAACTATATTGAACAAACAAACAAAAAAGACCGAAAAATCAACCAACGATAGGTAGTGAGCTCTCAGTGACTGACCTGAACAAAAAGTGGAATAGTGTTAAGTCCTCTGATGACAATTCTGTTATGAATGTCTCTGGCTAGAATGTGCAGAGCTCCAGTGCAGCCCTCCACAATCTCCTCCATACGCACACCCTCCTGAAACACACAACACACATGAGATTCATTCACCTTGCCCTTCTTCAAGAAACATTTCACGTGTATATTTTAACTTCTGTGCTCGTGTATAAATGAGCATAAATTGAGCTGAAAGGTTTCATTTCGGAATCATGAAATTTCACAATTCAGCTGCCCTAAAAAACTGCCGATCATGTGACCATGACTCACCACAAACTGCTGCTGTGTTCCACCCATGGAGGTGCGTCTCTGAGTGTCCTGATGGGCCCTGACCAGAAGCTGCACCAAGCGGGGAATGGCACCCTGCTCTCTGAGTGGGGCGTGGTTGGCAGGGCACAGCGCCAGGTTACGGATTAGTCCAACTGTGGCCTGGGAGAGAATACAGGAAGAGAATACATTTTTTTTTAAATTGTTGAAATATACCTATTTTTTATTTAAAAAAATAATAATTTCAGTTCAGGCACAACAAAAGCCACTAAAAGACAGGAGTGATGACCTCAAGTCACTTACATACCTTAATAAGAGGCCAATGTGAGGGAGGGTGGAGTAATTTGACCACCACAGGCAGCCCATAGTGCAGCCGCACTGCATTCTGGGCCATCTCTGCATCCTGGTGTCTGGAAGTAAGGTGACGGAGAGCACAGATAGCGGGCTCCGTGATGTCCTCTCTGTCTCCGGCACGAAGAACAGTGCGCACGAGGGCCTCGATGCCGCCCACTTGACACACCATCATCTTGTTCTTGTAGTTGTTGCAGGTGAGGTTGGACAGGATTCCAGCAGCACACGTCACCACATTGATGTCGTCTGAACCGAGCAACTGGACCAGGGTGCCCAAGAGCCCCTCCATACCCTCCTGTAGATCAGAAGGAACCAGAGTTGAGATGCACATCTTTCTTTAACCCATCCATGACAAACTCGATCCAGGATTTTTTTAGTCCTGCACACGACCAGCCACAGCCACTCGTAACATTTTACTACACGTTACATGAGGTTGTAAGCCTACCATGAGTGGGTAAACGGTTAAATACACAAAATCATTCCAGAAATGTTGATAATTCAAGAATTCTGACGTCACAACAACAGCAGGGTGAAATGTACACACAGCGCAGGCATTACAACCAAATGTAGCATCCGTTCATGCTCCATCGACACTGCTCTTTCACAATTTGATGTCCTAACTGTGTGGAGTCAGAGCTGGCTACAGCCCTCAACCCCCATCACAGACAAAGGCAGGAATGACTGTTACCTGCACATCTACTTCTGCTAAAGACGTCTTCTCCATGGAAACAATGGGGAGACAGAAAGAGAGGGCTCATGTAGGAAGAACAGAAGACAGCGTAAAAGAGCTGAGGGAAAAAGAGACAGACGGATCGGTACCTGTTTAGTGGCAGCATCTGAGAGATTCCTCAAAGTCCACAAGCAGTTCTGTACCAGTCGCTGACTGGGGTCTGTGAGATGGAGGCCGAGTGCTTGCATGCCACCTGAAAACAGACAAAGCTTCCATGTTCAAACCATCCTAAATCATCAACCTTCCGCTATGATATACTGGACTAAACTGAAGACAGATGGTCTTACCAGCCTCAACGATGGCAGGTTTGTTACTGGAGCAAACAGAGAGCACTTTGAGCACTCGACTGGTGGTCCACAATAGTTTCTCATAGGTGTAGGTCCTCATGATGTTGACCAGAGCCTGTGGGCCTCCGCTGGCCAGAATGATAAGCTGAAAAGAAAAGCAAATTGCATGTGTTTACTCAGTTTACCCAAGTTAACATTTACTCTATACTGCACAGCTCAAACCTGGTAACTTAGTTAATAAATGACCAAGTATATACAAAAACAGGCAAATAAGTACATGTGGCAAATAAGTTAAATAAGTAATATAGTAGGGCTGCACGATTAATCAAATGTGATTATCAAAAATCACAAAGACTGTGATAATTAAATATATGTGCTGCATGTTTCAGAGGGAAGTGTGGCAATGTGCTTATTTACACGCAACCTCGTGATCTAGTGTTTTCAGTGTCTCAGAGCGGCTCGGTTCACAATAAAAGCTGCTCCTCACAAACTCCATTTCTGCATGTGCTCTGAGTTTGAGTCATTTGTAATGTGTATTTGGGAACACAACATGTGACAACCATCTTCTCAACTTGAGAAGATGGGAAACTGGCTGTGAACAAGCACCAAAATAAAAGCTTAATGGTTTAATGCTTGAAAAAGAAGAAATTAAGACAGCCATAAATATTAGTAATGTAATTGAGCAAATTGTGCAGCCCTACAAAACAAGCACAGCAAACCTGGAGCACTTTAAATCTAATTTTTTTTAGCAGAAAAAAAAAATTGCGCAGCCCTATAATATAGACAGAAATTCAGTGCAGAGAAGGTCAACATCAAGGTGCAAATAAAGAACGCTTCAAATCTAAATATAGAGGTATTTTGTTGCTGTGCTAAAATGAGTGATGTAAGATTTAAGGAAAAAAAAAAAAAAAACACCCCGTAAACAGGTGTGAAGTTGGCCAAGCTCCCTTCTGTGATGTGCCTAGTTTTGAAAAGTTTTTGCTTCTTACTTTGCTTTCCTGATTTCCGTACGCCAGAATCTGAAGGCAGTCTGTCGTGATGGCGAGGAATTTCACATTTGTTTTGTTTAACAAGGCCACCATTTTCTGTAGGCCTCCAGCCAGACGGACAGCCATCTTGGCCCCTTCCTGGTGCAGTAGCAGGTTGTGTAGAGTCGTAATGGCGTAAAACAATACAGAGTCCACCGGGGAGCTGAAGAGACCACATCAAAATTAATTAGCACCAAACTACAGATAAATAAAAATGGATTCAAGCTTAGGCACACAGAGGAGGTCTCAAAATGACTCAGCCCTTGAATTCCAACACACTACAACTCCCCTGATTCAAAATTCATTATGGTTGATACATGTGCTTAAAAACAGAGCATGAAGGAGAACCAACCCGAGCATTTTGACGAGGGCAGGGATGCCTCCCGATTTGAAGATGGCAAGCAGGCCTTCTCTGTGGTGGGAAAGGTTGTGCAGGGTGCCGGAGGTGCAGCGGGCCGTTTCTACATCACTAGTGTTCTGCATGGTCCTCACAATGGCTGACACCATCTGTGGGGATCGCATGATGGCGTGACGAGAGGCCTCCTTCTTAGAGAGCTGATGCACCATCACAGCTGCCTTATTAACCACCACCTGATGGAAAAAAAAGAAAACAAGCCATTAGCGCACTCTCACAGTGTCAGCACTGGATGTTTTTGACAATCTATCTGGCTTCCAACCTGATCCTCATCATTCAGTAGTTTGGTAAGCTCTGGAATGGCACGGGTGGCCAGCTCTGCATCGTCCTGGTAGTTGATGAGGTTGACCACGGCGTGTTTGAGCATCTGCGAGGGCTCGGCCAGGCGCTGGACGTTGGTGGGGTGAGCAGAGTCAAACTGTGTGGAAGGTATCTGCATGCCCTCATCTAGAGTCTCGGGGAACATGGCCGCCCGGACTCTCTGGGCTCTGGTCATGGCGTACTGACCATCAATGTCTACAGAGAAGCATAGTACTATATAAAGTCTTGTGCACAGTTAATCAAAATGACTTTAAAGATCTATTATGTCTATGAATATAATCGAGTGATTGTTAATTCCACATTGAAAAGATACAAACAAGCAGGAACAATAAGCAATTGTCTCAGCGACATGTCTTACATAACCCTTGTGAGTGCAGTTCATAGTTTAAATAAGTGAATTGTGCATTTTCCATTCCAACATTCAAGGTTTTTTTTTTACTCAACCTCACATTAATTAAATTAAACCCTTGTTTTTTTCCAAACATATTCTTTCCATAATTTCAAAAATAACAAGACAATAGAATCGGCACATACCTGCTACCTGCTCCTGGTTGAAGGACTGGTTAAAGCCCTGCTCCCACTCATAAAGCACCTGATTATCCACATCTTCATCCTCTGGGTTGCCCTTGCCGCTCAGGGATGGGGCAGTGGTTGTGGCCCCAGAGTGGATACCTGAGTCCAGGTAAGACTGCTGCTGCCAATGGCTGACCGCAGCCTTGCGATCCGGCTCCATGGCCATGTCCAGCTCCATCAAGTCAGCTGCACACGAAACATTACACAATGAGTTAATAAATAGTATTTAGGCAAGAAGTAGTATTTAAACTCTTCTACAAGTTTCTATAGTAAAATAGGTTTGGTGTAACAAGTTGAAATGTCAGAAGAACTTACATTGGGTAGCCATGATTCTCTCACAGCCAAGCACAGCTTCCTAATCTGAAACACACACAGCAACATGGTTAATTTCACATTTGTAGTGCCAACTCTCTCTCTCATATAGTCAAACACATTCCAGAGAAGTCCAGCATGAAGCACACACAAGCCCCAGTGTTCGGACTGAATGCTCTCTGTCTCCTAACCTGACTGCAGCTGGGATGAAAGAGTGAGGCAGGATGTGCCGCACTACACACACAGCTACTCTTATTATCTGCAGGTCCCTCATGATACTCCCCGGAAAGACACATGGTGAACAATAAACAGAGCTACAGGAAATCAAAGGCCTTTGTGATAATTCAGGAATTTAGGGGTTATTGTAGGAGTTTCTACATTTATCCTTCAAAAGTGTGCATTTATCAGCCACAAAAAAAAATTGTCAAGAAGTTATTACATTATGTATGTAAAACAATGTAAATCACATCAAGGTAACATTATCTACCCAGCTGACAACGATGAGGTTTTGTTGATACTGTGACAATATTAAAATGTTTCAAAACAAATGTCTTTTCTTAACCAGCAAACATTTGAATTTATAGCCATGTAATTTCCTGCTATCACCGCAGATACTGCTAATTAAACTTATTTTTGCATTGAAGAAGGTTAAAAAAAAAAGATTTATATACTTTTCAAAACAAATTACATTTTCCGCTTAAAAATAGACCTGAATATAACAGGACTCACAATGACATATTTCTTCCAAAAATACCCATATACAAATCCATATTTGTCATTTTACAAAGTAATTCCATGATAATAAAGCTTGAACTATTAGTGTCACTCCAAACATCCAACCCCATCTCCTCCTCTAAGCCATGAGAATTCTTAACACATTCACTAGCAAAAGAGGTGCTAAAGGTTTATATGACCTTCAATAATGTGCTCAGCCAGAAACCCCACCATCACAACAGCGTCAATATGCACATGACATTCTTTACCGATTGCCCATCAACGTCAGCAGTTAACACCTACTGAAGTGATACTGAATTCAGTGTCTCAGTCTGGGGGGCCCCAGTCTCCTTCCCCTTTGTGAGGCCTCCTCCAGAATTACCATAACACAAGCCCCGAGCCCACCTCCTTTATTCAGACGTACAACACCCCTCTCCAAGTCAGCAGGCAGAATGCAACCCCTCTCCGAGACATCCAACATTCACATGTAGCCTTGGGACCGAAACTGGCTGCCCATGCCTCTCCATTGTGTTGATTAGCAAAACATACTGCTCCTCTCAGTTAAACAACTCTTACAAAACACAAACATGTTGCAGCATGAGAAAAGGTCACTCAGCAGAACGTTTGTTTCAGCAAGCTATCATCAACATTTTGCTGTTCTTGTTCAAGAGCTGTTAGTCCATGTCGAACAACACCTCAGGAGGTTTAGCTTAACAACGCAGCAAGGACTTGGAATTATTCAGAGAAAAATAACTTTCCTGTGCATTCGGCTCTATAGTCTCACGCACCTTCACTATTGTCAGGATTTGGCTCTCGAAAGCAGGCTCTTAAAGTTCAGGAGCTAAATTAGGTCAAGTGAAGAAAAGCTAGACTGGAATACAGATGTGTGTGCTGTTGCACAGTCTATTATGGATAAACCTCAACTATTCAGAAACAAATTAAATTAACAGTGCTTTACATATTTTTTTCATTTTACATCTATTTAACAGAAGAATTCAGGTAAGAAATAATACAAAAGTTCAATAATCAAATGTAAAAATAATCACTACATAGTCTTTAGTGCATTAACTACAGCAGGGCTCGACAATAAGGACTGCCCGATGGCCTGGGGTCAGCAAAAAAAATGACGTTCGGGACAGTTGATAGAACTCACTTGCCCGATCGGGCCAGCACTGCATCGTCAAGGAAAGTTTATCATAAGCCTTGCCAATTTAAATATTCAAGCACAAGAAGACATGAAAGAACTAAATTCAATACTCGTGTGCTGTGAGAAGTTTGGTGTGCGCAAACTGCACATCCGAAGCACGTGCACAGAAAGGAGCCTCTCAGACAGGACGCGAATGCTGAATTGAGTTCTCTTTCACGTCGCCTTACGCTTGAATGGACATTGTTTTATGTCTTAAGTGAACGTAAATTTGTTCTTACTTTATTACTGACAGTTTACCTGTTAGGCTAGTGGTTTTTGGTGTCAAACTCATCATTAAAAAAAAAAAATCTATGCTTTCACTTTCTTTAATCCCTCCCTATTCTAGCTTATGCTACTCTGAAACTTTGTATTTTGAGCACTTCTGGTGTCTATTTGCCTCTACACGATGAATCGCTTGCTGTATTCCTCACCTGTAAGTCGCTTTAGATAAAAGCATCTGCAAAATGAATAAATGTAAATAACCTTATTTATTAAGTAGGCATATTTTATTTATTACTTTTTTGTGGTGGGGCCAGTGAAAATTTTGGCAGCGCAAGTAAAAATTTTAACTACTGGCCCATAGAAAAAATCCTTAGAGTTGAGCCGTGTTACAAATAAATCTATTATTAATAAAGCTACAAAAGTTTAGTCAAGCAGTGTGATTCCCTCTTTTCTTTTGTTGCTCGATTAACATTAATGACAGACAGCAGCAGGTTTATTACATTAAGACCTAATGCACGGATCTAATATGTTGTTACACATCAGATTTCCGTGGCTTATTGCTCTTAATTCTGTTTAACAAAGTATATCCTGCACTATTTCACATTCACGCATCTTTTCGTAAAAATCAAAACATCAGAAACTTCCTAAGGTTGCTTCGGAGTTGTGGATCTTCGAAAACTCTTGAAAAGTTACAAAACATGCTGCATGAGAATTAAACTTGATTGCTGAACATGGAGGGGTGGGGCGGCATATTTTCTGCCTTTTTCTCTTTCGGCCAAAAAACTAAATGCCATTTTTGGCCAATAATTTTCGGTGGCCGAAAATTCGGTGCATCTTTAATATCAGCATTATGCAGCATCATAACATTTTGATTATATTCCACAGCTCTAGACAAATCGCTGTAGCCGACTCAGTTCAAGCGGAAGCACAGAATGCACATGAACCGATAATTTCTCCCTTTTTACAACTAGTTGTAGCACAGACAAAAAAACAAACATGAATGAACAATAGAAGGTATGTTGAAATAAACTTATTTAACCTGTTAGTGATGTTTTCATTAATGCATACTTGAATAAATCTTTCATGAAGTGTTATTACAGCCACTGTTTCAATAATGTATTGGAATAAAAGCATTATATTATTAATAGGTTGTTGCGAACTAGCTAATGAGCTATTTAAAGTTTTGTATACAACTCAGTTTTTATTGAAGTTGCATAATTATAGTAGTCAACATTTGGATCAATCTTTCAAAGTTGTCCTAAAACCTTCTTAAGACAACTTAGTTCTTAGGACAACTTTGATTAACTTTTTTTGATCCACTTCAAATGTTGACTACTGTATATTTTATGTATAAACTAAACTAGTTATTTAAAAAAAAACTATTTTCAATATCTTTAGTTTGCATTACTACAACAAAAAGTTTAATCAAACTGTACAGCAGCTCGACAGTGAAACCAAAAGCAGGCCGCGTTGTGAATGATGAAGTTAAGGAATGGAAATCTCACCTGGACCAACAAAGTGGTGCCAAAACAAACCCCTGGCCCAGGAGGAGAACGGAACTGACACACCAAAGAATACAAAACTCTCTCAAATCCTGTACAGCTCTGCGTCAAACAGAGTCAAAATGACGCGGTCAGCTCTTATGGTATGTATATTTGCCAATAACGAGGACAGTTCCTCTAGGCGGCAGCTTTCAGTATTCTGAATGCAGAGCATGGAAAGTGTGTTTGATAAGGGGATGTGTAAAACAGTGCTGCTGTGGCACTCCGCCTGGGGCTGCCGAGAGTTTCACAGCAGTCAGCCAGTCGCTTGGTCTATGGTTCACAACATCTGGAGTCAATTGGAGAGATAAACCCAGCAGCATACAGGCCTTAACCCCCCTGCGGTATGACTGCTCTCTTTCGCACGCAACGTGAGATGCCAACTGAGCCTCAGCCTCCAAGAAATCCCACACACAAGCTACACTTAAACAGTCCTCTTGCTCACAGTCAATTGAGATGATGCATGGAAATAAGTCCTAACAAACCACTACAGGTTAGTCTGTGTCACTGATGAGGTCATGCTGGATGTATTTAGATGATCAAACTGACTCGACCCTTTCCAGAGCTCAATCGCTGGGTTATACAATCATCTGAATGGGCAATGATGAAAAGAAAGGTGAGCTCTTCTGAATTTTACTCTAGCTGAACTTCACTAGTAGTGTTGTCAAAAGTACCAACTTCGATACCAAGTCGATACTGAAATTTAAAAAATGTGACACTTTGAGTGGATTCGTAAACACCTCTGATTAGCCACTGTGTTCACACGCTCATCAGATATGTCTGCGATTGGCTACAATGATCAACATGTTGTAAATAGACCAATGACACTCTTCACTGAGCGCTTAGATACACATGGGAGCGTTTGAAAGCAGGCGTCTATCACCAGACCGCTCCCGCTTTCAAAAACTTGTGTGCTTTCAAATGCTCCCATGAGTTGATCATTGTTTCCAATCACAGATATACATGTTGAGCACGTGAACACAATGGCTAATCAGAGGAGTTTACGAATCCACTCAGCGCTCAAAGAGTCACATTTTTAAAGTTTCACTATTGACTTGGTATTGAAGTCGGTACTTTAGACAACTCTATTCCCTAGTTTCTTCATTTCAAAGACAGACTGGCTTGGTTATGAAGAATCCCAACCATAATAACCACATTCGTGTGATTTTCACTGCCTGGCCAACATGCACATCTGAAACTAATCTGAATGTTTTGGTACCTCTACTGGGTGGAACATGGGTGGACCTGGCTACACATAAAAATGTGAGGAGGGGAGCTGGCGGGGGGGAGGAAAGATGCACAGTCCGCATAGAGCTCTAGCGGAAAGACTACTAACAATGAGCAGCAAATAAGCACTCATTACTCAAAGCTTGAATTTGACTTGGAGAACAAATCTATGTTACGCATACGTAGAATTTCAGAGTCAGCACTGTGAGGAAAAGCAAACGTCTGCATCACAAAACAATAGCCTGGACCAAACTCACAGTTCTTTTGTCATTAGTAACTTCATCCCCTAGCTGGAGCTCTATTCGAACTCCACGTCCATATGAAACTTTGCTTTAAAATAAGTGGGACGCCAAAACGAGAACTCTCACTAGCCTATACAGTTCATTTAAGATGCACTTATGTAACTCACACGCACATGACTGCACCTGGGTTCCACATCAATATTAAAAGTATCCAATATATGGATACTAAAACAGNAGTACAAAAAAAAAAAAAAAAAAAAAAACAGCCAAAGTTCTCCCAAACCCTGTGCCCATTCCATACTCCACGACGGGCTTCTCCAATGAAACTTAAGGAGGCTTGAGAAGACTGAGGCATTTGTTTGTAATCCTTGGCATTCAAACAGCATGTGAATTTAAATACCACCCAAATGGCTTGGGCTAAGTGCCTGTTGTGACCAGGGGCATGCAGCTTAGATAGCGATTTCAACACCCGCATTCGATTTCAGAAATCTGCCCATTGTGTGCAGTATTTCAAAAGATCTTAGTTGCTAGCTCCCAGGAACATCCTATACTACACATCTGCTCCCAATGTGTCAACCGTGATGAGAGATGCTGTAACAGCCCGAGTCTGCGCACACGTACACACCGAATACAGCTTGGCTCAATGTTTGACTTCACATTCAAAAACATGCTACTGATATGACTGCTAACCCAGACACTTTCATTTAGAGAGTTCAGGCAAAGAGACTAAAAGTAAACAGTTGGGAGAATATTGTGTGTATCAGACAAACACTTAGTCCACAGATAAAGGAAAAGGAAAGGATTTGCACAGTTTTCCAAGTAAAAATCTACATTGATTTCTCCATTTTTAAGAAGTGTTTACACAAAATCTTAATTTTAGACGCTTTAAACAGATGTTTGTCACTCACTGCACTGATATTAGCACAGTTATGCTCAATAAATGATTCAACAAACACCAGTCATCATATAAACATCCCAAAACCTGCGGTTACTTCAACAGAAACTCTTAAATGCCCAACACAACTTTACTTACCCTTACGTTGTTTCAAACCTGTATGAGTTTCTCTCTTCTGTTGAACACAAACAATATTTTGACAATGTCAGCAACCTGGCAGTTGATGGTAGACATTAATTTCCATAGTATTTTTTTTTCCTGCTATAGAAGTCAGTGGCTACCGTCAAATGTTTGGTTACCGACATTCTTCAAAATATCTTCTTTTTAGTTCAACGGAAGAAACTACAGGGTTGGAACAACACAAGGATGAGTAAATAATGGCAGAAATTTCATTTTTGGGTGAACTATCCCTTTAAGTTAATGCAACAAAAATCGAATCATGTAGTCCCAACATTAATTAAGTAACAATTTTACATATTTAAGTGGACTTGACAATTAAATTACGTTTAATAAAAAAATTCAGCAATTGCGTTGCTTTAGCTCATTTTAATTAAGTGAATTGAACAAGCAGCAAAAATCTTTTTTTCCCCCAGTGTACACTTACTGAATTCCCACAACCTACCAAACCACCACAAACAAAGTTTCATGGAAGAAAAAAAACAATGGGATGAGTTACTACAACCAGGGATTTAAAAAACGACTATAGAATACCTCATGTCTATGTAAAGGAAGGAAGCTATGCATTCTGCCTTAAGTTAGACTCCATTGCAGAGGTAGAGGAAAAGGCACATGTTTGGTTTTCGTTTTAAACCACGTGAATCATTAACAAATTTACTGCCAGTGCTGCTTACAGGGGCGACTACGCTATCATATACTGTGCTAAAAAAATAAACCATTTAACACTAAAATATAAACCCACACCTTTGCAGAACACAAGGGAGCTTGCAGGAAATAATGTATACTTTCACACAATGATTTTTTTAGTCAAGCTGGAGACGAATGTAGTGTGATGTATGGGTAGGGTATGCGCCCGTCCGCAAAGCCCGTGTGCGCGCATCGAGCCCGATGATCCCCACCCCCATCAGCGCGAGCTCCAGCAGAGTCAGATTTCACTCAAGCTCCTCCTCGACTTCCTCTCAACGGCCAAACACTTTAAATGCCTTTGTTTGTTTCTTACTGAGAAACTTGGATATGGGTCATATTTACTACCGCATGATTTTACTAAAATCACAAGTGTTTATAACTCAAGGCAATACAAATGGCCAGGCATTTGAGCAGAAAATGTTACCACAAACTTGGTGTCCTCCAGATTTTTGTCAGTCACAAAAAAAGTCTACATCTCGGGTTCAGCAAATACGCAAACGAGCTTGAAAAAGTCAACTAAAAGACTCCAGTTTATATTAGTTAACCACAGTCTAACTTTTAACCTACCACCACATACCCGACTTAAACACAGATTTACTGTTGCGGTGAAACCAAACCAACTTTTTTTCGTTGCATTTTACAGTGAGAATTCGCATTTAACTAAATAATTCGTGTAAAAGGAGGTTGATATCCAGTTGAGTTAGCGGAGGATTTGACATGGTCTCCACAAAACACTTTTCCAGCCCTAAAATGCTAACCAAGCTAGCACCAAAGGCACTAAATGTCTCTGAGCTTCAAATACACCTTTTCTGATTCATTAAAATGCCTACAGAATTAGAGTCGAACAAATCCGCGTTTATATGAGTCAATGTAGGTGGAATTTAGTCGTGATTTTGCAGCAATACGTTATATCCAGTGGCTGATCTCCTCCTCATTCCCCACAGCTGCAGAAAGGCATTACCAAACATTCCGTACAATAACCAACAACACATTTTATCGGCAGAACACTTACCTGTATCAAAAGCTGTATATTCCTTTTTCGCTTTTCAGTACTTAAACACGAATAATGGCGACAATCCGTTGAGAAAATGTGAGAGAATGACCCGCAGCTCCTGCTGAGAGTGAATGTGTGCGCGAGGACTCCGCGCTCGCGCAGCAGCAGCACACTGGGAAAGATGGCGTCACTCCATATGTGCGCGAGCCATTATAAAAACTCCTACCCATACCATATCCTACCGCCTTCCGGAAAATTAGATCCCGTGCCGCCGGATCTTTATTGTAATTAAACCAAAAGACGTTTCCATACCCAACAATGACTTACAGGTTTAAAATTGAGTAGTGTTGGAAATGGCGGCGCGCTGAACGACCGAAATGTAAGATAATTTTTAGGGAGTATGTAAAATAAGGATTCGTGCGTAGGAATACACGAGCTACACGGCTGTGGTGCGGCAAGGGGGGCGCACCTATTCATTAAGTTTTATGACTCTCGCAAATAAAGAGTGTGTAGTGTTGACGAGAAGCAACGCGACAAGATGACCAGCCTAAAATCACGAATAATAATAATAATAATAAATCTTTGTGGTAATAAATGTCTGTACAATCTTTCTGGCTAACGGAAGCTAATATGGGCTCGGCGGTTTAGGTTTTAGGGACGGAGGAAGTTTTTCCATCTCTCTCCCCAGTAGAACAATGCAGCGAGGATCGGAAAACTACTGGATCAAACCACTGAGACATTTTACTTATATATGCTAAAATGTCGATCTTTTTAATTATATATTGTATTTAGAACAATTTACAACTAGAAAAGCTCGGAGGACATATTTTCGGCTGCAGAAGACTGTTGGGTTCATGAAAGCAAATATTCGACGTATGTCGTTTAAACTCTGAAATGACTATAAACATTTGAAATGACTGTACATATCTTATTAATGGCCTTTCAACGTGCATATTTTGCGTGTATCCAAAACACAATTAGTGTCGTGACTGTGTGCCTCCATGGTGAAGCTGTCATGTTGAGACTGGTTCTTACCCCAACTGTTCCCTGAGTTTCCATGCAAAATAGAGAGAGAGGAGGGGCTGAGGGAACACATCAGTGCCAAAACACACTTTGACCATATTTAATAAAATTATCTTTAATTGTCACAGTAAAACATTTTGAAGTCATTGTGGTACTTTGTATACCTTATGACAACATGGTCATTGGTTGCCCCCTTGTTTGGACCCCTGTGCTCCATTGACTTGAATTGAAATCTTATCGAGGATGCAAGACATCACCATTAAAATGCAAAAAACTGATGTAAAATATGTCAACAGCCATCAAGATATGTAGGGGTTCAGAGTTGACTATTGAAGTCTATACATTATATTTTATTTCTAAATACTAAATAAAGTTTTACATTAATGTGACCCACTGATTTTCCTTTAGTCTATGACATTAAAAGCAGAACAGGCAAACAAAGCTTCCTTATTTCATATGCAAGCAATATTGTAAACTGGATTCAAAATAATATGTGTCTGAATAAATGATACAAATCAGTTGTCGCTCCATACTCATATTCAGCTTTTCATATTAAATAAACATTGACCCCCACCAAGATAAAATGTAAATGTAATTCCATGAACTTATATTTTAAAGCTTTTTACATTCAACAATGTTTATTAATTGCAGTCCAGATATTTTTATGTTATCTAATGTTATCTTCTTTTCTTAGCCCCTTTAAAAACCTACTGCAATATATTTAAAGCTTGAAATAAAATATAGTACTTTAGTGTGTGTGTGTGTGTGTGTGCGTGTGTGTGTGTGAATATCATAATCGATACTAGAATATATTTATGGTACTGAAAACAGTATTAGCACTTGTTTCAGTGCATTTGACAGTTTTTCCAGTTAATTTTTTCTCTCTCTCTCTCTGTCTCAACAGAAGATTATAGAAAATGCTTTTAATTTGTTCATATGGACTAACAATAAACATGTTTGCATGCATAGAAGCACAGCTTGTATTTTACACTAATATTGCAGTCACAACCAATTAATTGTATAAAGTTAATACATATTATATTATAATTCAACATACATTTGATGTATATTACAATTACAGTATTCTATTCTTCATGAAATAACTTAATGTAACATAACTACGTAATGCTACAACATAATTGCTATGCCTTCTTTTATCTTCGTTCCACATGATGTAAGCGTAGTGAAAGAGGCTGTTATATACATATCATGAATGAGTTATTATTGTTTATAAACTTGAATTGTATGTAACCCTTGCTCCAGCCTCCATCAGAAGGATTGACTTTGTTCAGTTAATACATATAAAAAAGTAAAGATGAAAAAGTTAACCTCAGCTATTTGCACTTTGCTCCTTAACATAGTAACATCAGCAAGTAATAAATAAGGGCCAAGAAAAAAAAAGAACAAAAGAAACTGAGTCTTTCTCTCTCACACATAAGCACACATCAGGATTACATATGCATCTCCTCCCTTCTCCCAGTAGGATCAAGCTGAGAAAAGAAGTCACAGGTCTTGCGCATAGCCAGGAGTGCCGGTTTACCTAAAGGAGAGCCGAGGTCACGTCCCGCTAAGCTTTGCTCTCCTACTGGAGTGTGTGTATGTGTGTGTGAGAGAGAGAGGGTGAAAGAGAGAAAGATATAGTGGGTTTATTTAGAGAAAGGCAGTATTTTCCCTCGGGAAGCCGGAGGAATTGAAGCTGTGTGCTGAGGGGAGGGGCACCTTTCTCTGCACGTCAATGAAAGGGGTGCGCTAAAACCCACTTGTGTGCCGGCATGATTGTCTAGCATGACCCCGACTTCACCAAAGGTCCTGAACCAACATCCTGGCTGTCACAATAATACTGGGCTGGAGCCAGCCACATCCTGCCCTGGTCCACGGTACCAACATGGAAGAGAACAAAAAAGTCTTTAATTCACTCATGTGACTTAAAAACTTTGCTTTTAGGTAAATAAATTAGTCAAATAGATTAATCACGATTAATCACATCTAACATAAATGTTTGTTTACATAATATATGTGTGTGTGTGTGTGTGTGTGTGTATATATATATGTGTGTGTGTGTGTGTGTGTGTGTGAGTGCTAATGTAAACAAACTTTTATGTTAGATGCGATTAATCGCGATTAATAGATTTGACAACACTAAAATAATGTAATAATAATAGTATTTTAATGGCATTATTAACATGACAGTGATCTCAACACTGGTAACAATGCATACAACAGCACATCAGATTAAGGTGCATCTTTTTGGGACATTCATTTGTGTTAATTATGAAACTCTATTCTGAACGTTATATGATTTTTCATTAGTGTCACCTATATCTGAACCAAATGATTTATGTTTCTTACTAATCACTTTATTTGGATGTATGATTTTTTAAACTTCCCATGAAAGAGCAGGTTATCAGTTTCATCATTTTTATCGTTTATGGCTATATTCAATTCATTATTAAGGGTTATTAAATCACAATACATAATATTATTGTTGTAGAAATTATAAATTCTGAAATTCTGAAATTATTTTTAGGACCAGATTTTCATACAGGACTGAAAACACTTAGCAAAATGGAAACAAAGATAAATCACTGTTTATAAGAATACAAATTGTTTTAATGGCTGAATAAAAACCAAAATAAACTAACAGAAAAACTAAGAAATAATAAAAAATAATAATGTATTTTTTTTTTCCTGGTAGCTTATTATGAGTATTATGCTTAATGTTCAACAATATTTGTTGGTTTGCCCAGTTTGAAAGAAGATTTAAACATAAAAAGAGGCATTGCCTATAACAGAATATACCTCACATCATGTAAACACATCCATTTTAAATCACCATGATTATTTTTCAATATTGTAAATACTGAGGAGAAATTGTCTTGAATAAACATACTTGCAAGATTTTCTTTAGAAAGATCACATGCCATAATTTAAAGGAGAGAGTGTTTAAAATAATAAAAACCTTTTTAGAAAACCAAAGAACAAAAACCACATTTAATCTTAAAAACAACATCTACAAAACATGTTTAAGATTTAGGACTGGAATTTAGGAAGAGTCTAAAACAATTTCAAGCAATATTCTTTGTGGTGAAAGGTCAAATAAAAACACTGACCCATCTACTACACGTGTCAGATCATTTTAATTGCAAAATACCATATTTGATGCTCAAACAATGAATATAAATTTGAGAATTTGAAAGCATTTACATATATTCGTCCAGCACATTAACAACAGTCAGTCACAATGAAGAGAAAAAATACAAGCACTAACATCAGTCTTTTTATTTATTAAAAAAAAAGTACAATTTTCATTTTATTTAAATGCAAACATACACAAATAGCACCGACAAATAGCATAAAGCCTCCCTCAGTATGTTCTGATTAAATTGCAACTTTTTCATCTTAACTGTTTAACTGTTAAATCACAGAACTGCAAATATCCATCGAGCCTCAGACATCTCAGTGAATCTCATGCACGTAAACAAATACAAAGCTTCTTTTCAGTGCACCGACTCAAAATTCTCTTCAAAGGCTCTCCGCTTTGTAAGGTTGCACAGGCAACAATATCTGTGTGCGGACCAGCCCCTTTTGTGTTCTGGTTCATTGTGAGGTTCAAAAACACAGACTAAAGACTTGGTTTGCCACCCCCATTACATTCAACCCTCCACTTTTATTCCAACTGGTGCTATTGAAATCTCTAATACCGAATAAAGTTTGGGATCCCCAGATCAATGCGGTGTAGTGCATTGTGATTTTAAAATGGAAAGCTCCTCGTGAACACAGCATTAGAACTTGCAGAATTGTATCCGGGCACTTTGAATGAATACCTCTGCATAGAAAAATGTGAAAATGTAAAGGAAAAGGAAAATAAAATGAGTTCAAGAAAGCAAGAGAAGACATTTTTTATATAAATGTGTCTTCACTAATAGAATTATTATTATAGTCCAGTTGTTTTATTAAGAAACAGCTGTCAAATATCAAGACATTTGATTCATGTAATATAAAATAATTTAACATCTTTATTATGAGCTTCTTACAATGTTGTTAATATCTCTGTTTAGTGGCAAATGGCTATAGCAAATTAACCCATGCTCAAAAAATAATAAAAATAGCTTAATATTTAAATTTTAATACAGTATTTTTTTCAAACAAATATCTGTTTGTGCATATTATCACTGTGTAATATTTTAAAAGATGTAGCAACACAAAAACAATTATTTCAAACAATACAGAATTGCTGTCAAATTTCACCTATTTTATTATCACTGCTAGTATTAATACTGTTCTTGATAATAATGATGACAATAATGGTGACCCTTTGTCAATTGTTTTTGCTATTTCTCACCAACATTTATTAGTACTGACTGTTTTTTCCCCCTATTAATCTCCCCTGAAGCAAAAGAAAAACAAATCAAAGAACGGTTAAAAGATGAAGAGTGTAATGACATCAATAAACACCAACTAAAAACCGTATAATACACATCAGAGCGTTGAACACATCTCCATCAATTTTCTCTTTTCTTCCTGCTCTTGCTTATGCAGAGATCAGCCTTTTATCCTTTCTTTGTTTGCAGAAGTAAGAAAGGGGGGAATACGTCTTTGAAGACATATCAGAATATAAAGAAGTGACTGTGCGGTTTGTTTTAGACAAATAGAGGATTCAATCATGATGTAGATTTGGAGACGATGGTACAGACGGAGATGTCTGTCTAATGTCCTGGTGGCATATTAAGCTTTATTAAACCTCATGAAAATGATACAGAAATGGCTGCTGCTCATATGTTAAGCCACGCATGAGCTTGGGCTTGTACTAGACAGCATACAATATAAAAATGATGCTGCAATGATTAAATATGCCTTCACTGTAAAGAAAAAAAATGATTTCCATGATTTGTTATCATAACATTTTTTCGTCGAAAATTAATGTAGTTCAGATAACATAATATTTTGAGTTTCTGTTGATTAAACCAATCGCCTTCATTGCATTAACTCAAATTCTTTTTTACAGTGCTGAATTGCAACATGTTGGATGAAATATGAATGATAACTTAAACCGATCTGAATTTGGGATTTATAGATAACATATTTATACATATATAATATGTATAGCCACACTACAAAATGCACTAATGTATTATTTCTGCAGCATCATGAACCTATACACTGTAAAAAAGAATTGTTGGTTTAACTTAAAAAAAGTAAGTTACCTGAGTTCATTGAAATTTAAAATTTGAGTTAATACAATGAAGACAATTGATTGAATCAACAGAAACTCAAAATATTCTGTTATCTGCACTACATTAATTATCTAAGAAAAAATATTATGATAACAAATCATGAAAATATTTTTTTACAGTGTAGAATTTGAGCAATATTGATATTAAATGTCACAATTAGATTTAATTTAATTAAAAAAGGATGTTATTTAAAAAAAAAAAATGAAATTAATTTTTTGCTCTATTTATTTTATAGTACTGAATTAGTGGTTAAATACCGACCATCAGACACCTTGATTCGAAAACACAATAAGCTCCATCATCTGCAAGGAAACTAAAACATGCAACACATCAGTTCAGAGGAAAACACTGAAAAAAGCTGAATCAAAGCCAGCTTAAAAACCATAATAGTGCAGAAAAAAATGTGTCCTTTGAGGGAGGGTGAGAGAAAGAAAGGAAAGAGAGAGAAACGGGCGGAATATAATCTCATCATGCAGCGTCCACGGTACCTATTTACATCGAATGCAAAGAGGGCACGTCTGCCTGCGCATCCCTGCTGCGTGGAGTGAAAAGCAGGAACAAATCAAAGACACAGCTCATCTGTGTTTATATTTTCAGACAATGAAAAACCTACTCTTTT